>VWZI01023205.1:1139145-1230322 GCA_013396835.1 Psilopogon haemacephalus | reverse complement strand
AATACTTTAAAAGCTAGAAAGGTCTATAGCAGGTAGCTGAAAGAAGTGTGAAGGGAAAATAGAGCTATAATGATCCAGTGAGCAAAGTCCAGTGGCCAGAGATACTGGGATATTTATTGATTGAGTTTGGGGGAGCACTATTTCTGTAGGTGTTTTCTGCTTGTACTTCGTGGGGCTAATATGGTTCCTTCTTTCTCATTCTAAATTTCCTCACTTGTCATTGTCGGCATTCAGCTGCTGTGCTTTAAACATTCCACTGTATTTTGTAGGTTGGAATATGCCAAAGAGTATTCCCAAAAGGCAAGCCTATCTCTTAAATAAGAGACCCACTCTTCTGCTAGGTAATTTTGACATCACCTACATGCATCACTAAGTTTTCTGAGAAAACACATTTTCATGCCATATGCAGGTGTCACACTTCCAGCAGAACTAGCAGGACTGTCACAAGCTACATAATTCACATCACTCATGGGTGATGTTTCTGAGACCTCAGGGGAATCTTTGTTCTTGGCTAGTCTCTTGCCCCGCTTCTTTCTCAACTGCTTTGCTGACTGAACTGTCCTGTAGATCAGTAATCCCAGCTGGCTAAGCACAAGTTAAATCCTGCCCCTTCGTGTACTGAGTGGCTCACCTCTCACGTGGGGTCGATTTGTCCACCTGTAGTTTGTCATTCTCTTTATGCACAGAACTCAGGGAAGTCCTAAGTGATGCTGGGTGAGCAGCCCAGTCAGGCACAGCTGGGCCAATCCCAGGGCAGATGGACCTCAGAGAAGCTGCCACTCACAAATGACTCCTTATTTTCACATGCACTGACATCCCCATCTTGACAGGTTGAAGCAGCAGTAGGCAGGTCATAGCTGAGCAACATACTTCTCTGCAAACATTTGCCTTAAGGGAAGCAGGCTGATTTCTCTTGCATCCTCTGAAATGGGAGCTGGTGTCACACAAAGCTGTACACAAGCTCGTGAGAAAGTGGCTTGGTTTAACACAGGATTATTCACAGGCAAATGCAGCTTCAGAAAATAAATAAATTAAATGTTTATTGCACGATCACTACAGGATGTACGAAAAAAAGAGATACAAGGTACAGTGGCCTGTAGTCCTACCCAGGCTGAAAATCCCAGCAGAAGGCAGCAAACTCCTGAAGCCAGCCAGCATCAAATAACTTGCTTCAACTGTTCATGGTTAACATTCTCCAAGGGCACAAAAGCATCTTTTTCCTAATCAGCTAAGAGGCATTTGAAAAATGGACTAAGGTAACTGAGGAGCAAGTCTGTCTTGTTAGGAAAAGGAATTGTGGCCACAGAGGGAGCTAATCTTACGTGGGGAATTTGAAGTGCATTATGCACATTAATTTTCCAATAAAGTTTGGCAAAAGGAAGAGGTAAAAATTGTCTTTAAACTTTGTGTGGCACCTCTTCCTAGAACGCCACCAGGCTGCAGCAGGCTCTATTCCTTGCTGCTGCCACCAGTGCTGCCCTAGGGACAGACAGCTGACAGCAGGGGAAGCCCCTGGGTACCAGCCTGTGGAACACAGCACAGCCACATCACACCTGCAGCCCAGCGCTTGCTGCAAAGATGTAGCCTCAAAAGCAGAGGTTTTCCTGTGACCTTCAGGGATTACAACAAGCTTAGCAACTACAAACCACTTTGCAGCAGGACAACCTTGGTGATGCCTTGGATGATCCAAAGGAGAGCAGTGGGTGAGTGGAAGCATCTCTCCTTTCACTCCATAAATTCACAGGCAATGCTCAGTCTGTGGCTTAGGCATGGGTGTGATTGACATCCCACTGACACACAGATTAGCCCAAACATACTGTCAAAAAGTAGAAGAGCAGGAAAACTGTCCCTCTGGAAAACAGTGAATCTTACCAGAGGACATAAGGGAAAGCTCTCCAGTTCTCATACAGCTGTACTTTTCCTTAGGGAAATCATAAACCTTCAGCTGCCTTCAGAGAAACACAGGGATTTTGTGAGGAGGTTTTTGCATCCAACAATCTGGACACAAAGCTGCAAGGTGCCCACTGCTGCAGAGGGGAGCCCAGCACCCCCTGGCCCCCAGCCTCTCTTTGGGAAGGGCACTGCCTTCAGTTACCAGCCCAGTGCTCTAAACTGGTTGGGTACCTGCCACCAGCACTGCTTGCCAGGGTGCCTGAGCTGTCTCCCACCAGTGGGAGGGAGGCAACTGAGCAGCATCCTCTTGGGATTCCTGACCCAGGCCGGTGCTTCATTCCCATCTTTGATCCTTCAGGGGTGCCTGATGGAAAGGAGACCCTCTACAGGACTGCCACTGGGGCATCCCTGGTGCCTGTGCTGCCCTGGGAAGCTCTGGGGATGAGACTAAGAGACTGCACTGGGCTGGGGGATGGTTCAGTGCACCCCTCAGACCAATCTGTAAAACATCCCAGGTGGGCTCACCAGTGGCACAGGTGGGCTGGAGCACACACAGGTGGGTTCCAGCTGTGACTGTATCCCTGGAACAAACTGCAAGTGACAGATTAAGTCACTTGGGCAGCACTTTTTATCTGAGGTCTTGTGCTAGGAATCTAACGTCCCTGTGTACAGGGCCACATCAGCTGCTTCTCAAATCCAGCCACAGCTCAGCTTTCAGCAGCTCTTCACTAACTGCAGCATGATGGCAGATAGCTCCACGCTCTGCAGCTAAATTGGGTATTACAGACACCATTAAACACCTTCAATGTCTGACAGAGCTTTACATGATAAACAACAACTTATCAGAAACTAAATGAACATTAATCATTTCTATTTCAAGTTTATGTTTCGGATTTGTTTGGAGCCTGGATGAAAGTTTAACACTAGATGCAACGTAGGCTGGCTGATCAGGGTATTTGCTAAAAATACCTTTCAGTATAAAGCTCAACATGTCTGTCTTGTTATTACTAACAATATGCTGTTCACTAATGTGTGAATTATGATATTAGTAAGTTTTGATGCATCATTATTTAATAAAGTTGCCAACACATTCTGGATGAAACTTACTTAAAATACCACAGTGAAACCCAAAGTAAAAGCACAGACACTGAGCTGGAAAGGTTAAGGATCATAGAATCATAGAATGGCTTAGGTTGAAAGGGACCTCAAAGATCATCCAGTTTCAAGTGGATTTAATTTTTTTTTTTTTCCTCTTTAAGTAGGGTGAGGAACAAGAAAAAGATCTTTTAAAGGCTCTTGTGACCTCTCTGTGCCTTACACAGCAGAAAAGGCATCTGACCTGTGCTGGGAAGAGCTGCAGCTTTGCAGAAGGATGGGAACTGGTTGATACCACCTTAAACTCATACCTCAGCGTTAATTTCTACGGAATAAAGTCAAGAAGAATCAGTATAAATTGAGAGACAGTTTAGTGTGACTGAAGCTGAGAGATGCTGTGATGTTTGATTTAAAGAGCTCATAAAAGCAGACAGCTGGCTTTAGAATCTATGGAAAGCAATAAAGCAGTTAAAAATTCTCTCAGTTGTAAGGCCTATAGATTTCCTTATCTGAAATTCTTTGGCTAAACCCCTGGAGCAAATTGCGGGGCTCATGATGAGAGTTTTGTCTTTCAGCCTGGGGGCTCCAGGGGCAGTTTCCCTGGCCCCTCTCGCTGACCCCCCTCGGTGCGCGATGTCTCCACTATAGGGGAGCTTGTCTTGGCGGCAGCGTCTAGACATTCCCAGCTACTACCCTTCCTGACAGTCTCATGCCAGTGGTAATTTAAAAATTGTTTGGGATAGGCTGTGCCTCGTAGACACAGGGAGCCAATAATAACCCCCCCAGTTCGGTGACCCTGGTCGGAGCATCAAAAAGAGGGTACGGGCAACCTCAGTTCAGCTTTGGGTCAGGAATCGTGACCTCCCCTGACCTTTCTTGTAGATTTAAAATTGTTTTGAGAAAGAGAAGAATTAAAAAAAAAAAATAAAATAAAAGATACAACTCCAGGCGGTTCTGAGAAGCGCTCTGGCTTCCTGTACTGTACGCACGCACATAAGTAACATGTTTAAACAGATGCGGCTCTGGCAGGCCTGAAAAATTAGGATTTAGGTACTTTGTATTTATTTTTTCTCCTTTTTTTTTTTTTTTTAATGGAGTGCACATTGCCTTCTATTTGCTTTGAAAACCTTGGACAGGAAAAGGCAGCGCATGAGCGCATCACTTTCACTGCGTTTCGTGGCAAAGACAAAAGAGAGAGGCAGGTAGGGATGTTTTTGAAGGATGAAGAAGGAGCTAAGAGAAAAAAAAAAAAATCTTTTTTTTGGTGGATTTTTTTCAGATGTATTAGAGAAAACCCTGCCCGCTGGATCAGCGGGGCACAGCAGATGAAAAGAAATTAACACTGAGATTACTAGACAAATTGCCTTGTAAGAGTAAAATGCATACAATTGCAGGCTGGTTGGGTTTTCAAAGGTTTCCTTTGTGTACACAGCATTTGCAGTCACAACCAATAAAACAAGATATACTAGCACTTTATTTGTGGTTTTTGGTTTTGGGATTGCATAATGGTGACTAATATTTTCTCAAAACCTACTTTATGGTGTTTACTTAGCAGAATTTTCGTGCACTGTACCTGGAAAGTATGAAATGTACTTTGTGTGCTTCCAAAGGGCTGTGAAGTCTCAGGAAGAGGTTTACCAGTTTATGGAAAGAGTGCAGAGAGTGTTTCTCCTCTCTGGGTTTTCCTACAGGCTGGTACAGATCAGAAACACATTAGCCAGGAGAGGGAAGGGAAGAGTAAAGTAACAGGAGCTCTCACAAATATGTGAAAGTGTAGAGCAGGCAGAGGAGCTGCAAGCTCCAGATGAGCTGCACGCAGGTTTTACAGAGGCAAACTCCGTTTAACAAGACTGAGGACATCAGTGCTGTTGGTGTTTACAAAAGAAAAACATATAAATTTCTGTTACAGAAATGAGACTGTCAGCAAAGCTCAGCACTAACATGTCACCATAGGGCCCTGGGCTCCATGCCATTCCCAGGCACAGCAGCATTCTCCCTGCATTCCCAAGAAGGTGGCACGATCAATTAATTTCTGACTGTGTCCAAGCCATCAGAACTCTTCTAACTGGCTGTGCTGGAATGGCACAGGTAGCCTGGGTGAGCTGCTGGTCTTGAACTAAACACTCCTTGGGAACACATCAAGAGTTCTTCGCTACGTCAATCTTCTTGCTTAAGACTCTCCTCGAACATGGGCAGCTCTCTCCGTATTTTGAGACAGCAGATTATATTCCATTTATAATTTCAAGTTGTCTCTTAGAGCTTTAGAGTTACACACTGATCCCAATTTTTGTATTGAAAGGTTACAGCCTGATCTAATCACGGTTGCACATGAGACAGGGGCCCTACGGTCACATCTGTAATTTCCTAATCCAGTCCTGGCAAGGCTAAGCTTTTGCAGCATAAGTCATTCTTTGAGGGCTATTTCTCACTGAATTCTTTTATTTAACCAGAGATAAGTCTGTTAGCATTCTCACTGAGGGACTGCTGGCCTAGAGTTTAAGCAAATTCTGTAAAAGCCAGCTCTTAGGTAAAAGTCCTAAAGACTTCCTATTCCCATAGATCAGGACAAGGAAGGGGTTGCAAGGTCTGATGTCATCTCTGAGATCTCTGAGTGAGCTAAGACATGGTATTTGTTTGCCAGAAGCCATTCATACTGCAAATCTTTTTCTTTTCTTTTTTTTTTTTTTAACTTCTCCAGCCTGCTTTGGCAGCAGCAATCCCTGCAGAAAAGCAACTGGAAGCAGCAGGTAGTTCTAGTAACCCACCTTTCTTAGGGCATCTGCCATGGGCATGGATCTGCTCCACTCTTAATGATGCAGAACTCACCCAACACAGACCTTTGGCATCTCTTTGTAATCAGTAATGGCTGTTTAAAACAATAGTGGTATGTTTTTTTCCCACCCTGTTTGAAGTATCACAGCACCAGGCTGCTCTTTGATGCCAGAGTATGTGCTCACTAGGGTGTGCAATGTCAGTAAACCGATCCAAACATCACAACTCACAAGGACTGCAGCTCTGGTTCCCATGGATTCCTTGAAGCTGCAAGTTATTAAAGATTACCTGCAATTACTGTTCTCTGTGCAGCTGATTATATAAAGTCATATTGCCTGAGACAAGTACTGTAGGAACAGCTCTGCACGAAGGCACCTTCCTGCCCTTCTGACCTGTAGATGTTGCCATTTTCAAATGGGAATAAGAGGGAGAAAATAACAGAATTGTGCAGGCCACCATGGTCACTGGATCATGGCAAGGAACTCCTAGAGGCTGCAGTCCATCTGCTGGTCAGGACTTCACTGGAAAAGGAAAAATTAATCTGAAAATGGGGAAGAAAAGCCATAAGTAAAAGGGGGAAGAAACAGTCCTGAGTCAGACATCTCCAAATATGAGGCCATAGCACTGTGTGCTACACGAAGGTTGCAGGGGGCTGGGAAGCAATTATGGGCCAGTGAAGGCAAGAAATGTGATTGAGTGTAATGGAGCCAAGCACTGGTGAGCAGGGCCCCTGGCTGAGAGCCACATTCCTGCACAGGATTCACAATCCTCACTCATCCCCAGGGTTCTCACCTAGGTCTCTCTGGGTTCACATCTCCCATATTATGCTGCGAGTTTCCCTCCATGGCTGCATCAGCAGATGACTGAAAGAGGAATCCAATCACTCTTTGGAGCAAACAAACAATAATACTTACACTGGGGGTAATGATAGGAGTGATGATGGCTTTGGTAACTCCAGTGTTACTGGTGCTAGTAATTAGTTGCTGTGATTTTAATATAGTAGTAGTATTGTAAATAATTAAACCTGCACGAGGAGATCCAGCAGGAAACCCAGGCAACCAAAAGAAAATCACTCCTAAAACTTAACATCAAATTGATTAATTTTTAAGGCTTGGATTTCTGCTTCCCATGGGGGCTGATATGGGAGAGAAAGAGAGGTTAGACCCAACTGGATGCTATTGTGTTTCTATGGCAACATGGTGTTTCAAGTAGCCTCTGCCATTACCTATGATTGGTAAAATCACTAGACAGTGGATAAAGTGGCCAAGAGAAGCAGCAGCCAATAAATGCAGAAAATCCTTAAATCAAAGAGACACAGAAATAAGAGATGGAAATAACCTGTTAGATCATCCTGCTCATTCCCCGAGGCCCTGTGTAGTATTATTAACAGCCTCAACACCCTTGAAAAATCCTAAAAATTTCATCCAAGACACTTGTAAAAACTTACTGAAGAAGAGAGCAATTTCTCAGGAAGCTATTAAAAAAAAAATCTTCCTAATCCTCCTTCAGTGAGTGTGGGCACTGTGCTGAGGAAGCTTGGTGTGCTGCTTTGAACTAATTGGAGAATTTGGATTAGAAATTAGGCTATAGGCTGAGAGAGGAAAACAGATGATGCTGCTCCACTCAGAGTTCTACTGAGAAAGAAAAAAAAAAAAGTTTTAAGAGTTGTAACCCAAATACAGATAAAGGATAGTGCTTCAAGTCTCTCTGGGCTGTGGCTGTTTTCTTGCATGGCTCCTTTCTCCCTGTCTTTTGTAGCTAATTCTCAATAATTCCACTAACTTCTTTCCTACTGCTAACCCCCTTGGCCGATCTATCTTCACCTATCTGCTGCATCAACAGATGGTGAGATAAGATTGGGGAAGGAGGGAAAGGTGGTAAGGGTGGTTAGAAAACCCCTCTTAGGGATTTTGACCTCTGGGAGGGCTGTGGTGTTTCTGTATTACCTTTTCACTGTATATATCTGTAAATATCTGTTATACATTGTAAATATCTGCTTGTATATTGAGCATTGCCGTAAGTACAAAGCTTCATTTACCAACTTCCAGCCATTCTGAGTCCTAGCCTGGGTTATATCAAAGGGTGGGGGGGACAGGTAACTACTAAACCAACACATACTTTTAATTTGCGCCCGGTATGGGGCTTGAGGTTTAATTACTAAACCACCACACCTGGGCATCTTGCTTTCCAGCATTCAAGAGACAGGATGCATGGCAGAGACTCCAAGGTGTTACTTAGCCCAACAGAAGTACTTTTGCCAAAGATAAGACCTTCTTCAGGGTCAGCTATATTCCACTATGTTCTCCCCCATCCCAAAACATCTTTCTGTACCCTGGAAACAGAAGGACTCTTTTGAAGGTCCTACAAGAGCCTTAGGCTGCTGCCTATCCATTTAGGCTGGCAGGTTCCAGATGTCACACTGATGAGCCACAGAGTAAACCTTAGGTAGAAAGAAGACATTTTAAACAGGTTGGTTTGGGGGCTTTTTTGTTTTGGTTTGTTTTTTTAAGTGCAACAATTATAAGTCTCTTTCTGCCAAGAGTGATTTAGACCTAGCAGGCCAAAGACTGCTCTTACATAAAACTAAGATGCTGCAGATTAATTTGCTAAAGCCAATGGGGTTAATATGTGTTTGCTCAGGTTAAGGGGAGGCATCTCTCTCCATAGGTATTATATGCTGTCTTCAGGCAGAGCTATGACTGCAAGCATGATTTCATCAGCAGCACATATATATCCTAAAGGAGTGCTACCTTTATCTTGGCATTAGATTATTGCTGTGCTGCATAACGCAGTTACCCAGGTAGCCACATTTTCCATGTCTATAGCTATATATCTACAGTAATGGGTTAGATACCACAAAATAAGAACAGGCTGAATATTGGAAACTCGAGGCAGGACTGTATCTCTTTGACATGCTCATCTGACTCCCCCAGACTCTCTCCGGACTCCAAGAGCCCTCAGTGGTGTGCCAGGGCAGCACAAGGCTGACTCATTTTGTACTTCCCGAGCCTCAACTAAGCTGCCTGGGTGCATCTCATCCCTCCACAGCCTGTCCAGGGCTGAGGAGGAGGAGACCACTCTTCTCTGCAGGGAAAGATACCAAGAGGATAGTTCTGTAGCTGTTGATCTGAGCTATTAAATCCATCAACAGCTGGGTGAAGAGGCATAATACTCAGCAGCTAACACACAAGTGCTGGCATCTCTGCACATGCTTTGTTTTCTTGAGAGCATCTATTGATCGCACTTGGCCTCTCGAGAACAGAAAAGAGGACACTTCAGACCATATTTTTATTCCCAGGTTTTATCCCATCTACTGTGCATTTCAAGTGTAGAACCCTGATTAGGTTCATATTCAGGGCTGACTCCTGTTCATGTTCAGGGCTGACTCCTCTTCTGATAAAGAAATGTGGACTTTGAAGCCAGCCCTGGCTGGGATCACATTACCAGGTCAGTTGCATTCCCAGTGGAAATGAGCCTTATTTTATTTACAGATGAAAAAAATAAAAAAGTAGTATCGTCTATTATCCCAAGGGCGTTGTTTACATTAATTTAGCAACTGCTTCCAAGGAGCTACGGAGTTCAAGAGCATTGCTAAACAGTGAGAGCCCATCCTGGATTGAGTTACTGACAGAATTACAGCTGACACTAAGAACTGCTTGAAATGTCTTGAGGGGAACTGCAGACAATGGGCTGTATTATTTAGCAGAATAAAGGTGAAGTTACAGGGGATACTCGAGACCAAGGAAGGCAGAGTCAGTGAGTCTACTACCAGCATCAGCTGTGGTTATAGTAACAGCTAGCAGGGATCCCACATCAAGGAAAGGAGGAGTTAAAGTAAAGCCGATTTGCTAAAACTTCAGCCATTTTTATTCTTTCTTCTCCCAAGCCGCAGCCACACATCAGGCAGATTCTTTGCATAGTGTTCCACCAATGCCCTCCTTCCATGGGAAGAAGTTTCCAGTGCAGAGAATCTTCTCCACTCTGAAGCTGACTATCTTTGCCCGGAGGGTGAGACCAGGTAGTCACAACAATCTTTACACCAGTCCTGCCTAAAGTGCAACAGCAGAGGGTACAGACCGATGGTCTCCTCTGGGAAATGACAAAGCCTGTAATGAGCCCATTCCACAGAAAATGGTCAGTGTGCACAGCAGTTTGATGACACAGCTTCATCCTGAGTGAACAAAGGCTGAGCACTCTGAGCTCAGACAGCTCTGACGCAGGTTTTGCCAGGAGAAGATCATTGCAAGCTTCTTGCAATGTTCATCATCACTCCCACAAGCCTGACACACTCCATCTACAAGTGCAGGACTGATGAGCTCTTGTGCTCAGAAGGCTGAGGAACATACTCTAAAGCCATCCTTCTGTTTTCTAAGTGCCACAGGCACATTTGTCCTCTTTTTTAATTCACATACCACAAACAATCAAACCAACAAAGAACATTACCATGAGGGAACTCTAAACTGCATGGAAGGGAACTTCCATGCTCATATACAACAAGTCTCCTCACCAGATTTCTTAATCTCTATGACAAAGGCAATTTAGAAACACCTCAGAAACTGTCTGACCACTCCCTGTTAAGCAGCATAGCTTGAATTCCAAATATTTACAACTGTTAGAGCAAAAGATGGAAAAGCTGTTGAGTTAGTCCCTAAAAAGAAAAAAAACAACAGAAATTATTCAAAGAATAATTCTCAAAGAAATTGTTTGTTAGAGAATGCTCTCCAGAATAAAAGGAGAATATTTAGTTCAGGTTCTGATACCGGTATTTATTTACCACAGGGTTACTTTGCAGTCCTTGGATGTGGTGAAATTCCTTTCCAAGCCAGGTGCAGTGTGGCTTTGACAAGCATCAAGTAGAGTCATAATATGTTATCAATAGTGTTGAATGAATCTCTTGTCTGTAATTAGCTATTATGGCATAAAAGTCTGGTGCTCTGCTAGTGGGAGAGGTTTATTGCGTTGTGGGTAGGGACAGTGGTCAGATTTTTCCCATTTCACACATACATGTAGCTCTCAGCTGGATATAGCTACACTTGGCCGTTTTGTGGAGCACTATATGAAATTTAGTCAGATGAGTTTCTTTTACTGCCCCCACGTCGGGGCAGTTCTCAGCCTCCTGAGGACATCTGCAGAGAGCAGGGAGGCCCAACTGTCCAGCCAAGCTCAGCAATTGTGTCAAAGCACTATCAGGGGCTTCAAAAGCATTTTTCACTCAGTGTTTCTTATGAGTAGTCACTCTCTACTTTAAAGCTCTTCTCCATCACTGCATACACGCACCGATACTACTCTAGCACCACTCAAGATTTCCGAGCACAAGAATTGCCTAAACGATAATTCTGTTGCTTGCTCCAGCTGGGTCATGAGCTACAATCAGCCAGAGCAACCTCGCAGGAGTAACTCCGTGTCCTACAGCACCTCTCAGCAGAAAGAGAGCACAACTACAGGCAGTGGGATCCCATTACAAATTACTTCATTCAGGGTGTGCCATTTGTCGGTAGCAACTAAACCATTACCCTCCCAACTGCTGAAAACTTGGCTTCCTGAGATGGGAGTGGGGAGATTGCCTTCAGAAATGCTTCCTCTGTAGCCGCTCCTCGGCAGCAGCAACGCTCCTCTTTGCAGACCACCACCCATCCATCTGATCCCTCCCTGCCCTTCCTCTTCTCTCCTGCCTCTTCCTTCCCCACCTTCCCACAGCAGGACTCAGCTCTGACAAGACTCTGCGGGAAGGCGAGAAGGAATCCCTCCTCCCCTCCACGAGCAATGGGAGACCATTCCTCGCGTATTTTATTCCATGTTATTTTGACATTCTTCAGTTAAAACAAGATCCCTTGGCGCTTGGGCCAGCAGAGCAGCATCTCCCTTTGATCGCAGGTCACCACGCGGCTCCTGCTGTGCTGCCTCACAGTTTGTGTTCGGTAGCTGTGCTGGGAGCGTACTGAAAACAACTCCAGTTCCAGGCAGCGCACAGCACAGCCCAGCCCAGCCCATCCTCTGCGGAAGTCACACACCAATGAAAAACAAAAAAAAAATCAAAGAGAAATAACAACAATGGCAAAAAAATCGGAGCCATGCTGAGCGAAAGGCTGCTGAGACTGAGTAAAAACAAAGCAAAAGCCCCAGAATCTTTTGCCTTGCTGAAACGCCCCAAACCCAGCATTGCTGCCTTGCCTCACCCAACACTGTCCGGTTGCACTTTTGCACGCAGGCTGATGAAACAGCAACTGATGTGAGCTCATATCCACCACACCTGTAACAAAGTTCCGTGAAGGACACTGAAGAGTTTCCCCTCTACCTCCTGGTGGTTCAAAGCAGTATTTGACACTTTTGTATGGAAATCATCTGCTGGGTGTTCTGCAAGATTCGGAACTGGGCAAAGATTTGGGGGAGCTGGCCAACATCCTGTGCTGCAGTCCTGGAGAAAGGGGCAGTTGCTCCTCTGTAGAAACACAGAATATCTTCACCACTGCACTCAGCTTTGGGTCCAGCGACCTGAGCCACTGCAGAGGCAGTGTGAGTTTGGCCAAACCCTCCCTCAGCCTTCCCACCAGACTGCAGGGTGGGATGAGCAGTGATGGGAGATGCACCAGAGACCTGGGCCACTATGGCTGAGTGCTGGAAAACACTCAGAGGTCACGATGGTGTAAAACCAGCACATAAGCTCATGAAGTTCCCTTCCCAAAAGCATCTTCCTGAAACAGCCACTGTCACTGACCACCGACAGCCACCAGCCTCCCTGCGTTGTTCCTGGGTTCCAAAAGCCACTGGAGCCCACAGGTCATATACCACCCCACCAGCCCAGCCCAGTCCCACTCTGTGAGGGCCCAGGGGGTTTTAGTAAAACAAGAAAGTATTTCCCCCTGTGTATTTACACACAATTCTTTGACTGGGCCAACCTGCCCAGTCAAAGAAGAGCAACCTCGCTTACTGGGCTGCCCCATGAGGACGAAAGGAAGAGAGCAGGACTGGCCACTGCAAATCTCTGCTGCTGTTGTGTGGACTACCCACCACCATACCCACTGAACCCCTCCCCAGCTCAGTGCACATGTTCTGGCATGCCATCTGATCCAAATTAGAGTCAGCCCGCGCCGGGTTCCCTTGCTCAGCACTGAATTCCAGCTGTGGTAAGCCACTAACGCTGTTACACCTAGCCTCTAATTTGAATGCATTTTACATTTCAATATATTATGTCTGAACGTGAAAAATTTCCACAAGAGGTGGACTTCTTTTTCCTACTTCATCGAGTCAACCTGCAGCTCAGCCAGCCTACAGAAAGCCAATATGTAATGGGAAGTGTCTCCCCTCCTGCTGATGCCTATAGGAACAGAAGGCATGCTGGAGGGCAGGGAGGCCACAACGACAGGACCTATCTCTGTCACCACGGACAGAAGACCCTTCAGTGATGCTTCTCAGAGAAACTACTCAGAGCAACAAAGCTTTTTGTCAAAAAAAGCTATGCCCACAAACCTTCAATATTTTCTGTTTTTTTAACTCCAAGGACTAAAACTCCTTTCATTTTTAGAATTCTGTCAACTTCAAACATGAAACAAAAATCCCTTTTCACTGTTTTATGGAGTCTGCTTAATTTTTCTTGTTTTTTACTTTTTCTTTCCTTATACAAGGTAGTGTAAGTACGCAAGTTAGTATAAGTAATGCAGCACAGGAGGTTCCACCTCAACACAAGGGGGAACTTCTTTACTGTAAGGGTCACAGAGCACTAGAACAGGCTCCCCAGAGGGGTTGTGGAGTCTCCTTCTCTGGAGACTTTCAAGGCCTGTCTGGATGTGTTCCTGTGTGCCCTGAGCTAGATTGTATGGTCCTGCTTTGGCAGGGGGGTTGGACCTCACTGGGTCCCTTCCAACCCCTGACATCCTGTGTGATCCTGTGTATGTGCAACAAACTGTCACTTGCACAGTCTAGAATGAACAAATTTGGTTCAATCTCATCTTGAAAAAAAAGTTAACTGTTTTGACTAGAAGTAAATAGCAGCTGCCTTTAATGACTTCAAGCATAATAGAAAGGTTTTTCTACTTCACTGAATCATTATCACATCCTCAAAAAAAACCACACACAACAGTGAGAACGCCTGAGTGACATTTCAGACGAGGCGGTTCAGACCTGAGGCTTTGTTGGGCTTGATGGACACACATGAGACTGAAGACATCCCTATCCCGTTCAAACCAGTTTTCTGTAAAGAGTTGTAGTATCTCTAGAGCCAGATCTCCAAGAGCTGTGCACCAATGTCACTTTTCTCCAGCATGCCAAGGATGACATTAAGATGTCATTAAGACCCAGGTAAAGGCTGCCTTGACACTTTCAAGATACACACAGCCCACTGCATAGAGATTTGAATTCAGGCATCCCTGTGCCCTGGAAAAAAACTGTCTGCCATGTCCAGATTCCTCCTGGACACTTATCTTTTCAGCAAGGTATGCTTTTCAGTGCAGGACTGGTGGCGTCCCACAGCCTTTGAGAACCTTCTCAGTTCAGCGTCCACAGAAGCTCTTTGTGTTGATTTTGTGTCACTGCCCCCAGCAGCAGCACTCCTGAGCACTCAGCAGGTCATTCCTGGGCCCCAAGGGGTGCTAGGGACATCGTTGGCAGAAACTCTTCTCACTTCCTCCACCTCTAACCCCCCAGGACATGGTTGTTCACAAGTCAAAGACACTGCGACTAGTGCCAACGCTTTGAATTGTGACAAAGCTGAAAGCAGTGAGGAAACACCTGGCCTGCCTGATTTACAGGTGCCAACTGATTGCTGGTGTGACTTTAGGAGCAGATTCCACACACCCAGCACATACACTTGGTCTGACAGCCACAGGTTAGGTTTTGACAAGCAAATCTCCATGCACTGCTCTAGACACAAAGTCTAGGTAAGATACTCAGAGCTTAACTAACACACTCCCAAATTTTTCTGCAGGCTGCACAGCAGGAGTGGCACCACCAACATTCTCCTCCCTGCACAGGGCGCACAGCTGAGAAGGTCTCTACACTGCAGATTAGCTTTTGTATGAACAGCTCTACAAGGTGCCACAGTACCAGATGAAAGTAAGGTGGAAAGGCAGTCTGCAGAAGGTCAGCTTTTTCACTTAGGTCAAAGAAATATCAATGAGGAAGGAAGGTTAAAAACAAGGTAAGGAGCAGGAGAAATTAATCAAGTTGGATGTGAGGATGAAGTTCTTCACCATGGTGAGACCCTGGAATGGGTTGCCCAGGGAGGTGGTTGGGGCCACTTCCCTGGAGGTGTTTGCAGTCAGGCTGGATGAGGCTCTGGCCAAGCCTGATCTAGGGTAGGGGTTGGAACTGGCTGATTCTTGTGGTCTCTTCCAACCTTGACTGATTCTATGATTCTATAAATGCCCATCTTCACAGAAGCTTAAGGCAATTCCCACTTAGAATTTTCAGAAATTGTCATGGATGACAATTATCTTAATAAAAGAAAATAATGGACTTCAGAGGAGCATAAGCCAGGTGTTAATGGCACAGTGCTTATCTAAAATTAGTCTAGTTTCCTTTCAACTACTTCCTATGCTTTCCCTCGGTAGAAGCCTGGTATTCAGGCAAGGAAAATGTCTCCTGAGTTGAATCCCTCCCTCCCCATCCACAGCAAAGAGCTGTACTGTGGCTCCAGTTTGATCTGGAGCTGCACTGCTGAGAGCAATACTGACAGCAAACTCAGAGTCCTCCTGTCCCAGCATCTTTCTTGTCTCGCTTGGAATCAGGGTGGATTCACATCCTCCTGTTAAAGACATGCAGTAACAACACATCTGCTTCTGTCTTTGGAGTGTGCTATTGCCCCAGAGAATGTTCTTGTTCACCTGCAGATGAAGTAACACACAGCTAGTGATTTTTGGAAAAGGTTCAAGAAAGAAAATCCTACACCGATGACTACAGCTTTTGTTTGCAGGGGTTTTTGTGTGTTTTCCTTTTTCCTTTTTTTTTTTTTTTTCCCCCCCCAAATGTTTGACACAGCCCAAAAGTTCATCTCCAAGTATGACATGCAAGAAAGGAAGCAGGTGCAAACCACATTCCCAAGCACTGTTTCCAGCATAGCCAGAGAACAAAGGGACAGTCTTACCAGACTGCAGAGACACAGCAGCCAAACACCACAGCATCAGACAGCAAACCTCCTGCAGCAAAAGCTGAGTTAGGATTCCCAGGTGAAACCGAAATTAAAAAAAAAGAAGAAGAAAAAAAAAGTGGCACACAGAAATATGAAACTGAATTTTTTGGAAGTTCAGAGGAAGTCAGAAGCAGCAGCAGCTACCCAGAGTTGATTAGGCAGCATGATTTTATGCATGTTTTGGAGGCAACATGATGCAGAATAGAAATGTGGCAGGTGTTAAGAAACAGCAATGGGCAGCTGCTTGCCAAGGGATGGAAAACAAATGTGATGGCATGGCTAGCAGGTGAGAGACGTTTTTAGCCATGACCTGCCCTGGATTACGTGGGCAAGGTAGGTGGAACAGAACAAGTCCAGGGATAGCAGCCCATGTCAGCAAAGAGTCCAAATCATGAGGCAAGTCTGTGGCCATGAGGCAGGTGCAGGGTCAAGCCACAAAGTAAGGGTCAGGTCCAATAAAGCTAACAAGCAAGCATCAAAGACCTGCTTCCACCTGCAAATCTCCTAGTGCAAGATACTTTCCATATTAATTACATTAATTTGGGGAAGCTAAAAAACATTTTTTTAAATTAAAAAAATCACACCCAAAATGAACAGGTTGCAATTTAAAACAATAATAAACACAGGATAAATGAAAATATATAAAACATGCTGATCACCACCTTCCTCAGTCCTTGCACCACTCCAGGCAGGGTGAGGGTCAGGAGAACTGCCAGCATAAAGTGCACATAAAATGTCTCCTGGATATAAAATGCTGAGACACAGGCCAGATGCTGCAAAACGTGGAGGGACAGGTAGAGGGATAAATGTGATGGTGTCTCAGAGAGAATACTGCTTTCCACTCTTCCTCAGCCATGTCCATAGCTTTTCCAGAGCTGGTGGGGTCTGAAATGCCTCGCTTCCAGCACAAGGACTTTGGTGAGTTCAACATGGAGCTGAGCAATGCTTGTGCCTGACCAACCCAGTCCAAACCTGCATTGTCTCTCCAGTCCCTAGGCTACCACAGCACAAACCACCTGCAACAACACTCTGCCATCACACCACCTGCAACTCCCCCACCAAGCCAGTGCAAGAGCCACTGGATCTGCTGGCTGAGAAGATGATGTAGAGGAGCTGCCTGTTCAATCAGATACCTTCTCCAACATCCTGCTCAGTGAAGAAAGCACCAATCTCCGATGCCAGCTTCTTTGAGTTTGCAGGTGGTTGGAACTCTATTTTAAAAATAAAATCACTGTTGTTTTGCTCCCCCACTCCAGCTGAATATGGCTGCTTTATGCTCAGCAGATATGCAAGAGGCCAGAAGAACTACAGAAAACCTCTCTAAGCCACTTCCCCATTAAACCTGAGCAGAAACTCCAGGAAAGTGAGGCCAGCACAGTGGGCAGTTCACTCAGAGGGGGAATACACAGCAGCAGCTGCTGATACTGAGGTGAGAGTCACAGTGCTGGGGTGGCAGCTTTTATAACAGCAATCACAGAGCTAGTGAGTGATGCAAGTGCAAAAAAAAAGGGAATAGGACAAACAGAAGGTTCTGGTTTCTGTCATTGCAGGTAAGCAAATTATAAAAATAGCAGTAATTTGGAATGTTTCAGGAGATCAAATCAAAGAGATAATACTTAAATCTCACACACACAAAAAAAAAAATAGCTGTTTAAATTTGCCTTCCAATCTATAATGAAATCTCTGTGACCAGTAGCTTTTGTTGTACATGTGCCAATTATTCACATTGATCTGCTAATAATAGGATATGGAATGCTTTTCATCATCAGAGAAGCTGTAGTTATTAGTCAACCTTGGGGTTGCTGGTTCAGTTCAT
Source organism: Psilopogon haemacephalus (assembly GCA_013396835.1). Taxonomy (NCBI): domain Eukaryota; kingdom Metazoa; phylum Chordata; class Aves; order Piciformes; family Megalaimidae; genus Psilopogon; species Psilopogon haemacephalus. Next base: position 1,212,623 of record VWZI01023205.1, on the reverse strand, counting down.
TATTCTCAATTATGCTAATGGAAAAGCTGATGTGCAGAAATGAGGCTGTTGATTTTGCTGGGATTGCTGGAACTCAGGAGCACCAGGCACCTCCCCAGGTCTTTGCTCTTTCCAAGCTGGTCAGAATGCCCTGGGTCCATGGACATGAAACAGGGGGTGCTTGGTTTCTCAGAAAGGTAAAATAAGTTCTAAATAAAGCCAGCACCAAATACCTTCAACAGCACCCCCACACCACCTGCCATTTTCCTAAGCTGTACAGTTGGAGTTTATCTAGGAAGCATCTGAAACAAAAATAGCCAACTCAGAAAGTTGTTTTGTTGTTTGTTTTTTTTTCTTAAATCCTTCCCTGACTACAGCCAAAATTCTTTCAACTGAGCCAGCTGTTCAGGTGCCCTTGCAGGACCCAGGATTAAAGGAGTGATCAGGTGCTCAGCAGCTCTGAGTTTCATTGCACTGTTGGTCACTATCAAAGGTTCAGTGTTTGGCTGGTTTGCCTCACCCTATGAGCTGAGACTTGGAACAAAGCAAACAAATGCCAGCTGTCTGCAGACAGCATACAGAGACACATCCCAAACCCACAACTAGAGAGATTACATCATGAGCTTGATTTGGTCTACGGAACAATATCCATATCTGGCCACCTCTGAGCAAAGGGGCCAGGTAACAGCAAAATGCAAACCAGTCAGTAAGAAATACAGAATAAGTCCTTTTATTGTGTGGCTTTCCTACGAGCAGGTTGTAAGGTAAGTCACATTGACAGCATTTAGAACAAGGCAGGTAAATTGGCAGCCCCCTAAACGATACAGACAAATGCACAAGCTTAGGCAGTAACGCAGAGGGAAGCATGGTTTGGTGTGTAAAATGACTCTGTGGGTCAGAGAGATGTCCTCCTGGATCTCACTTTTCTGCCGTCAGCATGAACTGCAGTGAGAAGGGTTGGGTGTAAGATACACGTTGGACAAGTGCTCTAGTAAGGGTGGGTGGCAAACAGTGCAACACTTCTTCCAGGTCTGCAGACAGCATCAGAACTGAGCTCAGGTCAAGAAGCTACTCCTCTCAGCCAACCATTTCAACAGCCCAAATCTCTTTCATTAAAAGTGAGTGTGTGTATATATATATATATATATACATACACACGTGTAAAATTTATCCCCACATTAGAACTTAATCTTCCCCTGCAGATTCTTTCTTAGAGCTGTTGCTATTTTGCATAATTAAAATGGGGATAGTGGAGTCTTTTGTGTGATTATTTTTTTTTTTTTAATGTTACTAAAAGGCAGGGGCACCACCTAATGGTGAGTTGGAACCTGGGCTGCCTCTTCCTGCAGCTGCCTGATTTTCACACCAGCACTGACACCGCAGAGACAAAGCTGAACTGTTCCACGGAGTCTGAAGCCAGAACACTGGGCGAGATTGAGCAGAGTGCCTTGTGTTGCACACACACTCTCAGACCCTGCACATAACTGATCCTAAGAAAGAAAATGAAGCGAAGAGAGGTTTACACCAAAGGGATCTTAAATTCAACTTAACTCCTATGTTACTCCAGTGCAGGATCAATAAGTACATAAATAAATAAATAAAGGCCTATCTGTGCTTCAGAACTTGTAGGGTCAGTCCAGCCTCTCTCTACTGAGCAATCTTTCACCTTGAGACTTTCAAAGGGGAGAGGCACAGTCCTCTGGTAAGTGACCTTAAAAATGTTGAATTAACTTCAAAGCAGGTGTTTATCTTGGTAATTATTTTTTTTTTTGTCATGAGCTCCAAAGTTTAAACCAAGGATTTTGCTTTCTGATGTCACAGTGGAAACAAAGAGAAAAGAAAACAAATTAAAGGCAAAATTGCTCAGTTAGTGAAGTCAGTGCTTTACTTCTTAATGCAAAAAATTGCACCTTCTTCCTCTAAGGCCACTAGGAAATTAAAAATACACTCAGCCAGTCCTGAAATCCCTAAAGGTGTAGAGTAGACTGGGAGTGGGACTTTAAGGAACTGTAGCATATTTGGGATTGCTGATTGCAGTTCACAGTAAGGTTAAAGTAAGTTGTGAATGAGCATTCCTCACACTGATAAATTCAGCAGAGGAAAACACTTAACAGCTCCTCAGTTTCACTTCTGTACATGTAAAATATTCAGGGATGAGCAGGTAGCAGCAGCATCTATTGTACGTGGGAAGGAACAGCCATGAGAATCCTTCCTAGGGCAGCCTTGCTTCAGAACACATTCTGGCTAGACTGTGCAAAAGTGGTACAGAAAAGGCAAACTCAGAAGATTTATATCCTCCACTTGCAATACACACATCAGGAAAGGACCACAAGGGGCTGCATATCTGAAACAGTAACTCTGCTAAGCAAAATTTACAGAGTCTGGGCAACAGTCACCCACTGTCACCCCTGGGGCTCACACCGGCAGTGTTGTGCTGAACAGGGTTTGGTGTTTCTCTATTTGAAGTCCCTGAGCACCACAGGACATATCCTGCCTATTATGTTATGGCAGGCTGACATTCTTGCACATTGACTGTACAAATCACAGAGCTAAAGAAAGAGCATTCTTGGACATTAGGAAAAAGTTTTCCATGGAGAGGGTGATCAGGGACTAGAATGAGCTGCCCAGGGATGTGATGGAGTCACCCATCCTGGATGTGTTTAAGGGTCGTATGGATGTGGTGCTTAGGGATATGGTTTTAGGTGAACCTTGCTAAGTAGGGTTATAGGTTGGACTCGGTGATCCTGAGGGTCTTTTCCAACCTGGAAGTTTCTGCGGTTCCGTGATTCATTCACTGTGCTAAATGCCCAAGGGTGGAATGTGGAACTCCAACCCAAGCCGATTAATGGTCTGTAGAAGCCACCAGTTTAGAAGTCATTGATTTGTTCCTGCAAACTTGCACTGTGGGGTCACTAGTTCTTGTTCCTTCAGTCAGAACTGGTCTGGCACTGCAGAAATTTGCATTTGATCATTTCCCTCAACACAGAGGCTACAGCAGCAAGAACTGACTGAATAGCCTGCTTGCAGCAAGGTGTAGCCCTCACAAGTGTCAAAACCCATTCAGCACCCACACAGAACTACAGGTGGTTGAGTGGCTGGTACAGGTCGGGCAGGACCAGGCAGGTTCCCTTAGCTGAATGCTGTGTGCATGCACAGTGAGATCCTCTTCTTGCCCCCAGGAACTTTGAAAGTAAGCATCCAGGCTCCCAAAACTGCTTTGCTATGGAAATCAAGCTTTCCAACACCTCATTCTTTTGCAAAGCAGACTTAATTGATTAGGGTCATTTCTCATAGGAAGTGTTGCCAGTTCTGTGTTTCTCTGCACCCGATTTCTGCTAAGCAGTTGGCATCTTCACTGCACCATCACATAAGCAGCTGAGGGAAATTCAGAAGCTAACCCCAGTCTAATGCTATACCCAGCCTTGCCTCTCTGGGTAACTGCCACCTGATGGCATCTGTCACAAACCAGGAGCCTACTCTGTCTCTCAGGGCTGTGCTAGCACACAGGACACAGACTATTTCACCTCTGAGCATTACACTAACAAAAAAACATCTGACAAGTTCCTGATGCTTTCTTCTTTGAGAAAAGTTGACTTGTCAACCAGAAGTAAAAACCTAGCACTACAGCAAGCGCTTGTGGAGTACAGGGCTACTGCCACTGTTAGTGCCACTAAGCATGTCTGATCTGCTTGCTTTCTTCACAAAACCTCCTTAAAAGCCAGGTTAAGATGAATTCTGCCTGCTCTGACTGATAGAAGCATGATGTACCTCTACCACCTTTTGAAAAATGCTTTGCTTGTTATGCTGGAGGAACAGGGACCTAACCTGATTTCAGCCTCCATAAAGCAGAGATGTGGGCATCTTGCCCTCTTTTTGGGAGAGGATTTGGGGACTCTTGACCTAGTATGACCTGCACTTTAATGCTTTTTTAATAGCTTTATATGGCAAAACCAGTTGGGACTTAATACATTGTTTTCACTACCAACAAGGTGTAAAATCTGCATGTGACCTGCCTGCACTGCAGCAGTAGGAATCCTCCTCACTGCTGCAACAGTCAACTCAATTAGGTCACGGCAGGTCAGCAAATAATCTCCAAAGCATTGAATAATTTAAAGGGTAATTCAGTGGTCAATGAATGTCAGACCTTTATAATTCCATAAATCATCTCTCCCAATGATCTGTAAATTGCACTCAACAATGAATTTCACACAGGTTCCCCATTAACTGTCTGTCTGACAGAAGTATGGATTCGAGGCAGGTAATTGTACATGCTCCAATTGTTCTGACGATTTGTGTGACAAAGAAGCCAAGCTGATATCCTCACTTGCATTCCAAACATTGTGTAACAGGGCCCTACCCCAAAACGATTTAGTAGGACACCATCTCCAGAGGACAGAGGCTCACTCAGTTTGGGTCTGCTGTGTCCGTAGGGCTCAATATACCAGATAAACTTAATTTTCATGGCTTAATTTGCTTTGACTGTGCAATGGGTTCCATCAACCTCTCATAAGAGTTTTGAGTGGAATCAGAATTTTAGAAGTATTTTCGTCTTAATATATCGAAATTATCTTGATTTCCTCAGAGGTTTCCAATGTTATGTAAAAAGTTTCTATTAACTGGACTTCTTTAGATTGCTCCTTTGAACATGTACTTCTCTGTTTTCTCCTAAGTAAATTAGCCTCCAGCGAGTTACTGTGCAAAGTCAGGGATGCTGGGATACAGAAAATGAATGGGCAAACCCTGAGAAGAGAAGCTCAGTGACACCATTGCCACCTTCCACCTCAAGCAGAGTAATGGTCCCAGCCTCAGTGTCTTCTGTGGCCACAGGCTAAGCACAGCTTATTTCAAATGATCCACAACTTGTTACCCAGCTACATCTGATCAAGCCAGGTGTGACAGTCCTGTAGTGGGCTTTCCTCACCTCAGGAACGCCTACTGTCTCACTGGGCAGCACAGAGTCACCTTAGGGGTGATAGAGATATTTTTTTTCTGAGGCTCATTAATAGACCCCACAAAGTGCAGCAGTTCATTTTTGTGGTGCTCATCCTACCTATGTTCCCATTGCTACTACAGAACAATGAAATCTAGAGGAAGCTAATGCAGCCATTTATTTAACCCAGAAAACTGGTGAGCAGATTATCCAAGGTTACTGTACCTGCTTCAGAGATTAAACATCATTTGGAAGTCAAAGGGCAACTATTTATCGGCTGCAATGTATTTGATTCAGAGCCCTGAGCAGGATTATATTTCTCATGGGTATTTGTGCTAATTTCAAAGGCTAGACTGACAGACAGTGTCTGAAAACAAAAGTAGAGAGGGATGGATTTAAACAGAATGTTTTTCTTTCCAGAATCCAAAGTGGCCTTATTTTTCAGTTACTGGACTGAAACATACTTCCACGTCCTTGGAGGATCAAGGGCTATCAAAACAGACAAAAGGAAGATCTGTGGTTTAGTGGCATCCCAGTTCACATGGTTCGTATTTCGACTAAGCTCACTGTGCTGTTTCACAGACCATGTGGCTTGGGGCTTGCTTTCAGACACAAAACTATGCACGGAAGTACAGATTTAGATACAACCTAAGATACATCCACAGATATTTGGTGCTTCTGAGCAATCTGTATCGAATCAAACCTGCTCATATTAAAGTATTAAGGACATGTTGTCTTTAGAAATTTTCAAAGGCATCTTTGGGAAGTTGTTATGTGGAAAATTTAAGTAATAGCTTCAGACCAAAAGGACAGCGTGCCATCTGAACAAACAGTCTGCATAGTATCTTCCAGGGTGAAGGACTACTTCACTCACAACCAGCAGCATCTTTGGATCTTATTATTCTAGAACACAGTGTAAACAAAACACGTTTCAGTTTCTTCTTTATTAAAACAACTTTTTCCTTTTTTTTTCTTTCTTTTTCTCCATTCATTCAGAGCTCTCAGTTGAGGAAAAAACAATGTGCAAGATTGCACATTGTTCAAGATGACTTTGGGAGTAGAAGAAAGTGGACAAAATCTCTCGAATCCTGAGAGAGGGCTGCAGCTTTTGCCTGACAAATGGTGAGGGGAGTTGAAAGTCTCAGCTGCTGTGTCATATAAATGCTGTGGGTTAACTCTGGTAGGCAGCTAAGCCCCACACAGCCGCTCACTCACTCCCCCACAGTGGGATGGGGAAGAGAAGAGAATTGGAAGGGTAAAAGTGCAAAAACTCATGGGTTGAGAAAAGAGATAGTTTAATAGGTAAAGCAAAAGCCACATGTGCAAGCAAAGAAAATTGAGGAATGCATTCACTGCTTCCCATTGGCAGGCAAGTGTGCAGCCATCTCCAGGAAAGCAGGGCTCCATCATGTGTGCAGGTTCCTGGGAATGATAGACAACATCATTCTGAACATCATCCCCTTTTCCTTCTCTTTCTCCCTGCTTTTATTTCTCAGCATAATAACATATGGTCAGTTGAGGTCAGCTATACTGGCTCTCACCTCCCGACTTCTTGTGCACCCTCAGCCTGCTCACTGGTGGGTCAGCATAAGAAACAGAGCAAGCCTTGGTGCTGTGCGAGCACTGCTCAGCAACACCACCCTGTGAGCAAAGCTGGTTTGCTCACCAATCCAACACACAGCACCACACCAGCTACTCTGTAGAAACATAACTATCCCAGCCTAAACCAGTACAACAAAGTAGTCATAAAATTTGTTGGCCAATCATATGCAGTCATAGTGGATGCTAGGAGAAACTGGGGGGGGGTTCTAGGAGAAAATAGTAAGCAATTTGGAAACTCCCTAAACACCTCCTTCCTTGAGAACCTGCAAGTAACAAGAAGATCCAGCTCTTAGCCTTGCATTGCACGCATGAGAGGCAAGCATCATGAAAGCTTTGACTAAATCTAAGTCATTCTTCTAAGCAATAATAATCAGCACTGCAGGCACTGTGTGTAAATTAGCGGCTAGCTAAAAGAATTGACTTGGGATATGAATTGTACCAAGTTATTAACTCTAAGTCCCTGAGCCAACATCATGACTGATAGGACTCACTCAGGGCTTCCTTTCTGTTCAGGAGTTAGGCTTGCACAGCTCTACTCTGCAGTGTCACCTGAGAGCAGAGGCAAAGCTGATGGATGTGTGTGTGTTACTGAAACACACAACCTTTCCAGTTCATCACTTCAGGTCATGCCAGTTCCAAAAGCTCTTTTGTGCAACCACTGATCTGATCCACTGCCACAATCCTGGTCAGAGAGAGCCTGCTTCATTCTTCCTTACAGTACTCATTACCTGGACAGAAATAGCCTCCAGCAAACAGTGCCCCAGCGCTTTCATGCTTCTTGTGTCTAGACTGTGAGCTCCTCAGAACCCCCTCCCACCCTCAGCAAAAGTGGAGGAGGCAGGATTCAGGCACTGGTGTTACTACGGTCAGCTCTGCACATTAAAAAAAAAAAAAAAATTCCAGTCTTTCACCATTTCAACATTCCCAAATCCGGATCACAAACAGTTTAAAAGGCAGAGAGCTGGGTGGGGACTCTTTTTGTTCCTCACAAGAAGTGCTAAAAGCAAGTTACCAGTCAGAGCCAAATTGCAGCTCCGTGCCGATCTCAGTTCTGGGTGTTGAGGTAGAATGTTTCTTCTTCCAAACAGCTCTAACCACAGCTGCAGAATTTAAGATGCCTTGCAGGATGTTAGACCACACACTACTCACATTTGCACTCTACCCTAGATCCACCCTCTTTGCAGTGGGCTTCTCTCACCAGGCTGTGCCATGCACAGCCACACACCTGCGACCTGTGCGATGCAAAGACAAAGGCACAGGGAATGGAATTTTTTTCATTGCAGCTCTTCAGGAAAAGTGCTGCTGTAGGGTTTCTTCCCAGTACCTTCAGAGTCTCTGCTCCCTGTGTCCCTGACTGTAGTGTCAGCCACCACAAGAGAATCCCCTGCAAGGCATTCTTACCAGCACTTCTAAAATGATGTGTCTGGAGAACTGCAAACTGGTTCAGATCACTCTAAAGCCCCCTTAGTGGTTAGTGCTGTGGGACATTAGTTCTGGATGACTAATTATTTGGTTTAAAAACAGGTCTTTTGTTTCTTGGGCTATAAAGACAACATGACCACTTTCTGTACTTTTGACCCCAGGGAAAGAAAAGCCACAGATAATAGAATTAAACCCTCATTTCACTTGAGATAATATTTGTGTAAGCTCCCTTAGTAAAATGTCATGTACACTGCCAAGTCTGCAGGTTATCACTTCCACAGTTTGAGTGTTTGGAGACAGGGCTTGGAAGTAGGGGGTATTTGGGGGAAAGCTCTGAGAATTATAAGAGCTGTAACCGTAGAACTTTTTTCCTACTCAGCCCAACATTTCCTTCAAGACTTGAGCTCAGACAAAATAACGGTTAGGATATTTTTTATTGGCCCAACACAGAAACATTATATAAGGTTTCAAGGCCACACAGACGATTTCCCCCCTTTTAGTAAGGCTCTCTGTAGACTTTGCAGGGAGAAGAATCAACACATTCAGCTGCAATTCCAATTGTGCTCTTCTTTCAAGGGATTATTTTTAAACTCTGAGCACCATGAAGCAAGAGCGCAAGTCCTCCCCATCAGCACTCAGAGCTCTTCCCTTGTAACTCTGAAATCACACCAACAATAATAAAGCTTCTTAGCCAAGTGTTAGTTTGAGAGGTGTCATTCCATTCCAGGGAAGAAATGAGCTCTCCCTCCCTTTTCCTCCTGCAGTCCTGTTGTGTTTGGATGCCCATGTGGTTTCAGGTAACCATGACCAGACTCTGCCATATCTTAGGAGCCAGTCACAGTCCTTCCGTTGCCTTCTCTCTTCCCATCATGTTATCTTTCTTACAGCAATTGTAAACTGCAGTGCACGTTCTGCTAACAGAATTTCAGACTCTCTTTGACACAAGTAGTGCTCTGGGCAAGCTGAGCGATCTGGTAACATAGACTTTCTTAGAACAATTTGACTTCTTCATGAGGAAATGGGAGTTAAGAAACACAGCTTCAAAAAGTACAAATCTGCTCTCCAAATATTCATTACGTTATCAGCATTTCTTAAGTGTGAAACGCAGCTCCAGTGCTACCTGCTTAGGAATCAGGAGAACCAGCTCTCTATTGTGCCTGTCCTCAGAACCAATCAAATCTGAATACGCATTTTTAGGGTGCCCATGGTCATCCAGTAAATGTACCACGGCACAATGTCTTCCTTAATTCACAGCTCCCCACCCTTTCTGCCTTTTTTTATTTCCATGCAGGAATTACAGAGGCAAGCCACTGGACTGTTGTGTCTTCACATACAAAGCTGCCTTTTGTGGGTAGGCCAGAGAAGGCTGCTGGAGCCAGCAGAAGAAAACAAGAGACAAAGAAAATATTGGCTCTGCTTTGTGCCATATGCTTTGGTGTCTTGTTACAGAGTAGTCAGGCTGCAGTGGAACTCAGAGTCCCCATGCCATGTCACAGCAGAGACAGGACACAGCATGCAGGTGGTGCATATGCATGCATGGGTCCTCTTTCATTCTGCCTTCCCCTCACAGGTCTCTCTCTGCTTTGAGCAGCTCCAAAACATTCATTTAAAACACTTTTTCGAGAACGCAGAGCTGTAAACAAGTTCTGGGAACAAAATGGACAAGGCTGTGATGGAACAAAAATTTGGAGAAAGCAAAAATCAACCAACATTGTTATGACTATTAAACTACAGAATTGTGGGATTGGAACAACATGAAAACTGTTGGAAGTGAAAGGACCCTACAGTAATGCTGCTTAGGGCCTTTTGGAGTTCATTATGCTTTTGGCAATGGCCAGTTCAGAATTACCTGCCAAAAAGCAGTATGACCTTGCATAGAGAATGGCTTTGGTATGCATGGCCAAGTCATACCAGAAACACAACTCAAAAGTGACCAGGAATTAACTTTTATTCATTTCTATAGGAGACAAGCACTTGTAAGTCAAATGAGAAAATTCCCAGCTCTTGGGCTGTGACAGCTGGAGCCTTTGCTTTACATTGGTCTAGAATACTTCTGGATGATCTAAATAGTTTCTAATCATCAAGTTGACCATGAACTCCAAAACATTTCTACAGTGACTTGATGCATGCATATATATATATGACAACACAATACTACTCACCCATGAGCTTCCAGTTCCACCAAGTACTTAAGCTCATCATGAGCAAGCAGAAGCAAGCATCTAAATATAGAGGAGCTCAGCCTAAGTAAGAAGGCCTAACCAGCACCCGTGGATATTGTTAGAGCAATCATCAAGTCCCTATCCTACCTAGCCGGGGGGCCAGCAGGCCCCCCGGCCTTTGATCACCTCCACCATTCACCAGTGTGCACCATGGGGACTCACCAGTGATGATGGGAGGACAATCCCTCTGCCCAGTTAGGCAAGCTTGAGGCTTCTGCTTTTCCTGGGGTCAATTTAAAAGGGGAGTGGGCAGGGAGGGCAAAGTGGTCACACCTGAGATGGGAGGAGATTCCAACTTAAAGCAGGTGTTCTGGGTTTGGGGAGAAAAAGGGCAAAATGCATTGTGGGGTAGGAAAGGGACAGGTATGGTGGAAAAGAGGAGGTGGTAGTGAAAGGAGGGAAGTGAAGAGGAAAAGGATAAGGATGGAGATTAAAAGAGGAAGATGAGGGAAAGGAAGGAGATGGAGAAGAAAGGAGGAAAAGATGTGAGTAAAGAGGAGGATGCAGAGGGAAGAAAAAGGAAGAAGATGGGGGAAAATAGGAGATGGAGAGGAAAGGGGAGAGATGGAGAAGTGAGATGTAAAAAATAATAAAAATTAAAACTGGGCTGCACAAAAAAAAATAAAAGGTGATCCTGCTCTTGGCAGGGGGGTTGGACTAGATGATCTTTTGAGGTCCCTTCTAGCCCCTAACATCCTGTGATTCTGTGAGATGTAGGCAGACAGACACATGAAACTTTGTCTGACATTATCTCAACGATTTGGATAGATGTTAACTGGAATTACAGGCTGTGCATCACTTTCATTGCTGCTCCAATTTAAACCTGACACCCAGCCCACCACAGCACCCCAAAAGCAATCACTAGATAGAAGAGTCTGGGAGAGTAATCTGGAAGGATAGATGTACAACAGACCATTTTAAGGACATAAGAAAGCTCCCGTGGTTATTTAGCGTATACTACGCTATCGTAACAAGCAACACAAAAATCTCTTACTAAAGAGAAGATGACTAAGGGTTGTTTGAAGAGGAATCCTGAACCCAAAAAGAAAAAAAAAAAAAAAAAGCCTATAAAACTTTCCACAGCAGTTTAAACAGATTATATTAAAAATCAGACTGCTACTAAAGCCTTTAAAATTCCATGTAAAGATTATTCAACCAAAATCCCAGAGAGAATTTGTAGATAATTTCTACTTTTCTTACTGTTCAAGCAGAGTCTTTCCCAAGGTTTCTTCACAATTCATCCTCTGTTTTCACCTCTCCAACAGAAAAATTAATAAATCAATGATGGGTCTTCAGGTTTGTTTGTTTGTTTATTTTTATATTCCTGATACTTAGCATTGAGAAATATGCAGGATCCAAAAAAAAGAAAGAAAGAAATCTTCCAAGTCTTCTTTTTAAGCCTCAAAAATGTTACAGGGGATACAAACATTATTTTTTTTTTTTTTCTTCCTTTTGTAGGTCACTTGTAATAGACAAGCTGCTTGTGATGCATTCCATGCTGGGACCAGCTATAAGCCATGCATCTGCTGAATTTAGGAATAAAGAGCTAGTCCATAAAATGTGGAATCAGAGGAGTGGCCTCCAGGGCATAACAGTGCATTACTCCTGTAAGATCAGAGCGTTTCACTAAAAGATATATATTGTTACAGGAAAAGGGCTCCCATGTTTTTTGGTTCTGTCATTATTTATTGTTTGCATCGCTCGTTCTGCTACGCTAGATCACACAGCAGAGGTAACCTGAGAGAACGCTCTGCATCCCGCTCTGGAGCTCACATTATTTGCCACTGCAAAGGAAACTTCTGCTATTAGAGCAAGCTGTGTGCAAGAACATTTAGGCTGTTGCTCACGTAAGATCCTTGGGCCTCCCAGTAAGTATGAAAAACATTCAGTTTTGCAATAACCTTGGTCACAATAATACTTCCTCTGTGTCCCTTTCTCTTTTCCTTCTCACTGGGGAGGTATTCTTGTAAGCAAGTCCTCTGCAAGTAGCGCTGTTGTTAGCTACCCTGCAAAAATCTCCTTTATACCAAAAAAACTACTTCAAACAGTTTTGCTCGCTGCAGATATAATGGCCACAGTCTGTAATTACTTAGATCTTTGCTTTCATAGATGAAAAATTATTTGAAGCAGGGTGTCTACCCAGCGTGAACTCGAAAGACTGAAGTGACCTCATCATTGTTCATAAAGATGTGCAGGGTGAGTGCCAGGAGGACGGAGCCAGGCTCTGCTCAGTGATGTCTGATGACAGGAAAAGGGGCAATGGGTGGAAGCTGAGGCATAGGAAGTTTCATTTAAACATGAGGAGGATTTTTTTTCCCTGTGAGGGTGACAGAGCACTGGAACAGGCTGTCCAGTGGGGTTGTGGAGTCTCTCTCTCTGGAGATATTTGAAACCCACCTGGATGTGTTCCTGTGTGATCTGGTATAGGTGATCCTGCTCTGGCAGAGGGGTTGGACTGGATGATCTTTTGAGGTCCCTTCCAGCCCCTGACATTCTATGATTCTAACTGATTCCTCCTTAAGAAGGACATTTCCCCCTGAAGAGCACTATTTCTCCAGTGCCAGAAGTGACCATAAGCTCTTGCTGTGCATGGTTAAGATGAATATTATGACAGGAGACGGCAGCCACAAGAGACAAAGAAAGATGAGGAACACCTGAACAAGTACCATCTTAAGTCTCTTACCAATACCATGTGTTATTGTAAAACATGAGGAAAATCCTTTCTGTTGACAAAAGAGCCTGCCCTGCAGCGACTCTGCTGCTGTGGAGCTCCACAGAAGGAGGACCTGGCACTACGGCTGTGCTCCTGAGAGCCTGCCAAGTAAGAGGCAAAATTTCTGGGCAGGTAAGGCACCAAGAGGATTGCACTGCTGTACAAAAGTTCAAGACACGCTTCAGAATACTTTCACACCTCAGTGATTTTCTCTGCTGCTCTTTCACATATTGATTCTTTGAAATAAAACACCAGAGTAAAATACCCAGCCTCGGCTACAGCGCCAAACACAAGGAAAATAAAAAGCCCTCTTTTCCACTCCAGATTCCACATTTAGTATCTGCCATGTCGTGCATACTTATGACATTCTGCTTTCTTGAAGAAACATGGCAGATGGTACCAGAGGGTGCAGGAGAGTTTATTCTGCCAGCATTGTTACTCTGCCCACGCAGACCACAACAGCTGTGCCAGAGCGGCCAAGGCTCCTTCTGTTCTACTGCTCAGCCACCGACACCAGCAAAACCTGAGGGAAAATCTATTGATCAGCCTTCCCCTGGCTGAACCCACATTTCACAACAATCCTTAATTGTGGGTTTCCACGTCTTCTCATAATTAAAAACAAAACACAAAGCCACTTAGATAGTCAACATTTTTTTTTTCTTCCACACCCCAGGTGATGAGCATTGATAACAACTTTGTCTTTTGCCTTATTGACTGAATCTCCTATGAGCTGATGCAGCTCGTTCCTGTGGATGTTGCCAGGCTCACAGAAGTGTGAATTGCCCAGCTAACCCTACTGATTTATTGCTTTACATATTGGTATAGAGCTTACCATCATCCACCTTCAGATACTTCCCTGCAGAGCCTGCTGTGGCTACTCCACCTGAGCCAGCTGCAGCCTCCTTGCTTTGCTTCCTGATGACTTCACAGACAGGCAGTGCTCCTCACCACCTCTCCATTAAACTGTTTGATGGAGACAGACAGAGAAGGGCCACGAGGATGGTCAGAGGGCTGCAGCACCTCTCCTATGAGGACAGACTGAAAGAGTTGAGGCTGTTCAGTTTGGAGAAGAGGAGGCTCCAAGGTGACCTTGTGGCCTTCCAGGATCTGAAGGGAGCTACAAAAAAGCTGGGGAGGGACTTTTTAGGCTACCAGGTAGTGACAGGACTAGGGAGAATGGAGCAAAACTGGAGGTAGGGAGATTCAAATTGCATGTGAGGAGAAGTTGTTCAGCATGAGACTGGTGAGAGCCTGGAATGGGTTGCCCAATGAGGGTGGTGGGACCACATCCCTGGAGGTGTTTGCCACCAGGCTGGATGATGCTCTGGCCAGCCTGATCTAGGGTAGGGTGTCCCTGTCTGTGGCAGGAGGGTCGGAACTGGATGATCCTTGTGGTCCCTTCCAACCCTGACTGATTATAAGATTCTAGGATTCTAGGAAGAAGAGAGAGAAAAGATGAGTAGGACACTGAGTGACCTGGCCATAAAGACAAGCCAATGTAACATTAGTCCCAGAATGAGTCCAAGCTCTCACCAATCTCAGCATGAACAGAGGGCAAATCTCCATTCCATTCTGCACAGGTCTTCATTACTAGAAATCCCCACACCCTGGAAGGAACTACTAACCAGGTGTCATCAGCCTTGATATTCACTAGATACACTTGAAAACTGTCAGATTTCTAAAGCAAGGGTGAGTGACCACTTCCCCTCTGATTAGCTCTGGGTAGGTTTCCTGAGTTTTTTTTTTTTCCTGTAAGGTTTTGTCCACAGAACAAGCTCAGAAGCAGATCCCTCCTTAGGTATGTTGGTAAAAAAGCTATGGATCAGAAGCAGCTTGAATTAATTATTAATTAAACCATCTCGTGGGGCTTATGTCCAGGAATAGAAATATGTCTCTTTAGCGTCAGGTGTCTGCATACATTCCTGCAGCCTGATTTGCAGCTTACAGCCAAGAGCCATTTGGTCTTTCCCATGCTCTTTGAGTTGGTGGGACACTGCCCTTCCCCAGGCTGGCTCTGAGGGTTGGGCTGGGCAATATGTTTTTGCTTAATAGCTTCACACATAGAAGCAGCCTTGCCCAAAAAGGCAGAGAGGCACTGAGTGACAAGCAGGGATGGATTCCGCATGTTGGGGGGGTGTCACTTTTAGTAGGTAAATCAATACCATATTTCCCTTCTTATCTTGAAAGCTATGGGAGGACAAATTACATTAGCATGGATCTCTGCTTTGGCTCCTGCCATGCTCCTGCAGAACAGCAGGCTGCAGTTTTACAAACCTTTGCCCTGCTCTGCTGTCCGTCAGCTATTGGAAAGGCTGTGTCAGGACTGAACATGCTCAGCTTCAGCATGTTTGGGGTATTTTTTGCGGATGAAATACAGAGGCAGTGGCTGCAAGCACACTGAGGAGCCAGCTGTGGATCTTGCTGCTGGTATGTGCTCCCCGTTGGTTCCAGCTGGCTGATCACAGAGACCCCTCTCAGCTGAAGCTGATATGACCAGAAGCACCATGAACACTACCTCCACTCTACCTCTGCTATTTTTTAGCTCTTCAGAAAGCCCACCCAGAGGTCAAGCAGGGATTTCTCCGAGTACGAATTCCTAGTTTATCTCACTGCCCAGAGATGATTATTGGAGTTATGAACAATGCCAGATAAAAAAAAAAAAAATTGGCAGAAAATACACAGAATAGGATTACCAGAAAATAGCTAAATCTGATACACTGGTTTCCTTTGTCCCTTTTTCAGCACTGGATGAATTCTCCCAACTTAAATGTTTCCCTCAGGAGCAACCCTGCTGCTTCCACCCCTCTATTCCAAGTTCTTAGAAAACAGAGGTGTTGGAGCAGTTTGTTCCCCAACTTTTATAGAGATTTGACTGGATTATGTCTCTTAAAGCCTGGCAAAGCTCAAGTTGTCTCTGAAAAAGAAGGGACCTTGCTGAGACAATGGTTCTGGCAGCACTGGGTGTGTGGAGGCTGGCAGCAATGGAAGCACCACCAGTAGCTATCATCACTGCACACCTGCAGCTGCTGCTCAGCAGGCAAGGCAAGGCAAGGTGGTGCACACACACCTCCACTGGGTATGTACTGAGCACTGCCAGGGAAGCAGCAGGTGGATCTGCAGACTGGGTGGTTTTGTGCTTTGGATCTAATTTGCAAAGAGGATACTTTATACACAGCAGCCTTGTCACTGCCACACAAGGTATCCTTTATTTCTTCTTGGCATCTACAAATGGGGCTTCTAGGTAAAATGCCAAAATGAACTCCATCTCTGTAATCCCAGATCAAGTGAGAGCATCCAGAAGATTAATTTAGGAATTTTCTCTACAGGTTTGTTCCTGGAGAGACCTAAAACGTACCCTGTAACTCTGGATTGCTCTCTCTGTTTAGGTCTCTCAGGGTTACCATGGAGCAGGCAGTGAGGCACCTGAGGGTAATTGACTTAGCACAACAGTACAAATTTAGTCCACTGTACTGGACTGGCAGTAGTGTCCCTCATGTCAGATGACTTTCTACCGAGAAAATTGACTTGCTGGTGGTGTCAGTTATGAAACCAAGCAAGGGCTCATTTGAGTTGGAGTAGCCAAGCTAGACAGGAGCATCCATCTCAGGGAAGCCACAGGTTCATCAATAAAGCACCTATGACAATGGCACTGTGGACAGATGCCACAGAGCCACCAGTATCTGCATAGTTCAGCTCAGTCTGCAGAACCACTGGCCACATGAAAACAGAGTGAGAATGGTTTCCAATTGGGCTAACTCTAAGCCACGTCTAGAAACTGACTGGAGAGAACCAGCTGGCCAAGACAGTACTGGGCCAAGGTCCATGCCAACAGTTCAGGGGCAGCTATGAATGAATTCCAGCACTTTGAAGTCTTGAAACACCAGCTTAAGTGTAGTCTTGTTGGCTCTTTCCAGCCCCTATCACATTTTCCCCTAGAGAGAAGAGGACTCAGCATCCTCCTCCCCAGTGGCAGCACTGCCTCCATGTGTGGCACAGCTCACAGCCCCAGCACAGCAGAGAGTTGTGTCTAGCAGTGACTTTGATGAGGAATTTTTGTCTTCAGTGAATATAAAAAGATGAGTGTGTTTTTTTGGTTGTTTTTTTTTTGAGGTTGTGAGAGTGCCAAGGGACAGAACTCTTCCAGCCTGAAAATCATTATTGGAGACTGTGTGTGGGGTTAGAGGTTAAACATGAATTTGTATTTTATAAAGCAGCTTCTCCTGCACTGACTTGTCAAATATTGACCTCAAGGTCCTATATATCCCACGTTAGATTGATGATCTCACATATTCTGCTAAAATAAGATTTTAAAATCTGGTTTAGGTGCCTGTGATGTCACTAGGAAAAATACAGAAAATCCTAACCCCATGTTCTGGCTGAAATAGTAAACAGGATAGGGTACTTAAATCTCTCTTTTAAGATGCATTTACCTTATATGCTTTCTGGACAAACCACATCTTAGGTTTCTTACTGCATCAACATTCTCTGTGTGGATTTTGGTAAAAGTCTGCTGGTCATCTTTGAAGCTATTAGATTCTTTTTATCCCAAAACCCCAAATATGGATGCCTGAATGTACTGCTAGGGAGTTCACTGAGGCAATTCATTAATACTCTGAGAAGAAAACAGGTTAGTCAATACCTTCTTTAATACAAATGCCATACAAGAGGATGTAAGACATAAAACCTGCATATATATGCTTGATATTAAGTTGGACACCCAGCAAAGTAGTAAGAAAATATGACGAGAGCAGGGTGAAGTGCAGGAAAATGGTCTGTACAGCCACAGCCTCATCACCCATGGGGACAGATCATATCTGCCAGCCCTAATCCACTCCAAAAATCAGTGCTGAAAAGGCCAAGTCCCTTCTGGGCTTTAAACAAAGAAATTAGATGCAGAAAGAGAACTACATCCACTTTGCAAGGATGAGTACCGGGTCGTGAGTTCTTTATATTTTTTTGGTAAAGAAAACCCTCCCGAGATGGTTATTCTCATGAACAGCCAAAGCAGACATCCTCCTGACAATATAATTTGAAACTCCAGAAGCGTAGTTCATGATCAGTCCCCTGATTTGGGTTTGGAGTTTAGGGGACTTTNAAGAAACTCAGTATTGATCCTTTAAGGTTAAGAACTTGGTGCACTTAAATTATTCTAACCCAGAGAGTTGGAAATTTATAGTCCCTCTTGAACCTCCCTGCCTCACCAGCTTCCTTGGGAGGACCCTGCTGCAGGCTGCACGCCAACTGCAGTAAAATTTAAAGAGGTGAGAGAGAAACTTCCCAGAAAATATAAACATTTCATGGAAATGAAATAAGTCTTCCCTTATAGGAACTCACCTCAGCGAGCTTTAGATAAATGGAAAGGTATTCAGAATTGTAAGTGGATATAAAGTGTGGTGTTTTAGATACATTTGTTTATGAGCCACGCAGAAATGCATTTTGTCTATGGGCGGCGGAGCCCAACAGCGCAGGGCTGTCAGTCCCCCCCTCTCCCCCCTGTCCCGAGGTCACAGGCTGCAGGTCGGCTGGCTCTGGTTTATGCCTGCCTGCAGGACGGATGGCAGCGGCGCACACCTTCGTCCCCTCCCCGGGCAAATCCCCCCGCGTCGCTGCAGCCTCGGCGCTTGAACCCCTGACACCACCGCGCCCTGCGCAGGAGCCGAGTCGCGCCCCGGCGCGGCCGTGGGAAGCTCGCAGCGGCGGCCCCGGGCGAGGCACCGCAGCGAACTCCCCTCCCGCGTCCCGGCCCTCTGCCTGACACAACGCAGAAGGCTCGCAGGGCTGCACTATAACAGCGGCCGTGGAGAGAAATAAAGTGTCAGCATTAGGAGGGCTGTAAATTCCTCAGCCCCACTCGCCGGGCACCGGCTCCCGAGGCTGCTCCTCTTGCAGCTTTCCGTGACCCACGCTTCCTCAGAATTCTCACCACGGCCACGGAAGGTCTGGGAAGCTGCTAGGAAAATGACGTGCTGGAAGCAAGAACAGGGATTTCAGAAGGCAACCTTTTTGCCGGGGAAGATGATGGAGAGTTCAGGTCATGGAATCATAGAATCACAGAATGGTTTAGGTTGGAAGTGATCTCAAAGATCATCTAGTTCCAACCCCCTGCCATAGGCAGGGACACCTCCCACTAGAACAGGTCCTCAGTGTCCTTCTTGTAATGAGAAACCCAAATCTGAGGTGCAGCCTCACCAGTGCTGAGTACAGGGAGTCAAGCACTTCTCCAGCCCTGCTGGCCACACTGCTGCTGATACAGGCCAGGGCACCTGCTGCCTCAGAGGTCCAGCGGTGGCTCACAAATGCAAAGCATTTCACACACATCCAAGTGCTTCTCTCTTTCTGAAGGTCTCTATCACAGCCTCAGAAGAAACCTGCCAAGTGGACCTACGCATTGCTTTTCTGGGCATCCTTCTCACCTGCCACTCATTCACTTCACAGTGACTTATGCAAACTTGATGGTAAATGTAGCCGAGCAGCGGAGATGTTTGCTCTCACCATGCTCTACCCCATCAGCAGGTTTACCTTGTGCATGCTTAACTGACCCCTAGGTGTGCCCATAAGAAGCCACATGTTCACTTCTGTACATGACAAAATCATGTCCTTACCAGGCTTGTTACATTTGACAGGAAATAGATGAAAGGAAAGCTGAATTCTGCTTTTATTATGATTTCTGTATGTGGATTCTGGGAGCTGATTAGGTCACGAATCTCATGTTCATGATGCAAAACAAAAATAAGCAGAAAGTCACACAGCCTGGCATTTCCAGGCCTTGTAACTGACTGCAATGCTGTCTGAGGTTGGGGTTTCCTTTCCCAGTTGCTTCTAGAGTAATGTAAAAACCCAATTCATTTAAAAACTGAAACCCGTGCAATATTTGTGCCTAGGAGATGCATTCTGTGAGTATTCAGCTTGGATTTTTTTTTTCCCTAGAGGTTCTTTATTATTTTCCTTTTTTGAATGTTTGTTTCTCACATACCAGCCAACCTCAGGCAAGTCCTTCCCCAGCCATTGAAAGCTGGCTCCACATTTACTGATGCCATTATAAGAGTCTTCAGAAAGTTCTTCTTAAAGGAGTTTTAAGAGGCAATAAGCAGAAAGCTTGAAGAAAAAAAATTGTCAAAGCATAGATATGGAAAGGAGACAGTGCCACCACACTCCTTCTGCATGAAAGTTTGGGGAATGACCCTAGGGAGAGGCATTACAGGCCATAAATCTTCATTTTAATCTTTTTGCCAAAAGCCATATCTCTCCAATGGCATTTTGACAAGGTGTGCAGCTGAATTTCTGGAAAAGTGAAGTGAGGGGTACTGCAGGAAGATTCAGTAGTTCAGAGGTAAAATTCTTCACACCAGAGCCTTTGAAATGGGAGCAGTGGTGTTGTACGCCTGCTCTCTCAGAAAAGCTTTTGTTGTCCACAATTTATATGAGTCAAGTTACAGATGAAACAAGGATGCCATTGCTTTAGCCAAAAGCAGACAGGACACAGGCAGAGGGTTTGCAGTGCCCCCATGCCCTCCCCATTCTTTGTGCTTCAAACCTGCAAGCCCTTTGCTATCACAGTGCTGTCCCCAAATGCCATAAGGGCTCCTTCACAGTGCTCATCATACCATTAGTTTCCAGCCTGGCTCTGCCATTTCTCATACCCTGGACCACTGCCCCAGAGCAGAAGCATGCTACTTTCATGGCTTGAATAACCTGTGCTGTGTTGGCAAAATCCAGCCTGAGACCTGTGCTGGATGTCTAACAGACCTTCACCCCAAAAGCATGATTTTCCATGGACAAAGGACTTCTTCACCTTTAGGAGAGACAGAGAAAGGTGAGGACTCAAGTGGTGGCAGATGGGTCTGTGGACAGCCAAGCACAGGGCTGTCAGGGGTCTCAGTGCCTGGGCTACCCACAGGTTCATGGCCAGAGCAGAACCTTTCCCCAGAGCCATAGCTCAATCAAGTACATGATTTCTTTTGTTTTCCAGTCTGTGTTTATGCTTCTGTTTGTTCCTTTGATTCACCTTTCTACTAATGAGATGGAGTAATTGGTTACCTTGTGGGCCTTGCTGTACCCCAGAGGGGTTTCCTGTGAGCAGCAAGGACCAGACACGTATGGCTTCCTGGGAACATGTTCTAGCATTTCTGAGAAGTCATCACTTACAAACTGTGCTGCAAAGGCACAGCCAACCCCAGAGTATGAGCATTGCATGGGAGGGGAAAGAAGCCAGGGCTTGCTGTCACTGTTTAATGTATCTGCAGTATCCTGGAGGCGTGCATGGAGGAGGCAGAAGGATAGCAGCAGTGCTGCAGCTTCACTCTTTTGTGACATATTACATCCAGAAGAGAAAGAATTGCCTTGTAGGGAGCATAAATCAGGGGCTGCTTTCAGCTTTTAAAAGAAGGTAAAGTTTGTGTGAATATAATTATAGCCTCTGATGCAAATAAAACAAGATGTGACAGATACAGAAGGCTGCCACTACTAAGCTAATGCTATAAAACTTCAGTAAGTGACTAGCAGTTGGCAGGAAGTTCAAAGAAGATTTTGTTCTCCCCTGACATTGATACTGTGTCTAAGATATCTCTTTTTAAAGCTTTTTGTTGAGTTCTATATACTTTTTAAAACAATGATAAGTCAAGATTGCCCCGAGCTGCATCATTTAAGCCAATTTTATTGATTCCAAAGTACCAAACAACTTTTTTTTCAGTCACCAAAAAGCAATGGTATGCTCTTTGTGGTATTTGTTCCTTGACAGTGGGTCACATTTTCATATGACAATATTCTATTTTCCCAATTCAGACTAATTGAGGTTATTATTTAACTTCTCTCTAAAGCCAATCTCACTGCACCTCTCCCAAAGTCTGCTTCACTCTGCATGCCCCACAGACAAACACATGAAGTGTTTGTACACACACAGAAAGATGCAGCAATGAAGACTCCAGTTCATTCACACCCTGAACATCTCCCTGTGGCTACAGGGACCCTAAGGCAACAGGAAATGTCCTGATCCTCTCTGGCTTGGGATGTGGCCAAACCACTATCTTTGGAGTCTGAGAAGGCACACCTTGGGAAGAACTGCTGTTTTCATGTTCTGGTCTTATGGTCTTCCCTCAACATCCATGACAGCCACTGTCAGAAACAGGACCACAGACTTTCGAACCCAGGAGCAGTTAGTGCCTGGCTTCCAGGCAACTGCTCTGACCCAGAGCTTTCACTTCCATTAGCAAGAAACAGTTTGATATGTTGTTTTTTTTTTAATGGGGGAAAACAAACAAACAAACCACCAACTTGTCTATATTGAGGCATTTCAGAACCTGTAGCTTTAAATTCCAAAGTGTCCTCCAGTTTGAGGTTAACTCTTTTTTTCAGTGGAGTACTGAAACCTGTGCACAGTGTAGAGAATATTGCCCACTTATTTGAACACTCATAGATATAGCAACACTGTTTATATGGCAGGTAAAGCCATACACAGGCACACAATATCTACAGGACTGTCTCGTCAGGAATCTGCAGGATTTAGGGAGTCTGCTTCCCTCTCTGTTAGAAGTTGCCCAACTGTTCCCCATTTGACTGCTCAGATACTCACCAAGTAATCAATCACCATGACTCCTCACAAAGATAACGTTCTGAGCAAGAGTAAATTATAATGATGAAGTCTCCAAGGGGGTATTTAAGCAAACTATAATTACAAAAGGTTACTATCTAGGACACTTTCAACTGCATATTCCTTATCACCAAGCCTCCTACAATTTGTAACTTTAATTTATAGCCTCCTGGGGTACATTTGTCTTACAAATTGCCAAATTTCTCTGGTCTGACTCCTAAAATGCTCAGAAATTATGTTGCCTGATACAAATACTGTGTTTTGTAAGGCCAGATCACAATCCCCACTGTCAAGATGGTGGTTTAATAAGCAGGGATGCAGAACTGACATGGAGGTGTGCAGCTACGGCTTGCATTGCAGTCCTTTAATAAATGCTGATAATGTTGGCACACATTTTTCCCTTGGAAATAGGGCATGGTTCTGGCTGCATTTTCTTCAGTGGTATCTCTGTGCTTCCCTGTGACAGCCTTTCTTTTTGTGTGGTAGGTGACTTTCACATCTCAGGAATGTTACACAATGTGATGCCCTTTCGGAAAGGTCACTGGAAGCACAGCTATTCCCTGCCCAGGTCATGCCATCTGCATGCCCAGGATAACATAAAACAAAGCACCCAATTTTCTCCCTAAGTAGGGGAGTTCTTACTCTTCATCCTGGGACAAGGTGTTCTAGAGTGAGCTAATTGCAAAAAAAACTTGCCTTTTTTCACCTGGATGCAGCAATTCCCTGTGTCACTAAGGTAGATCTTTATATACAGTCTCATGCACATAGTTCAGCATCAGTTCTGCTCCAGCAGATTTCTCTGACTGGTTAGACTGGGCCCTCAGAGCTACAGCAGAGAGAGTGGCTGCATAAAGCTGTTTGGCTGAGTCACCCTTCAGGAGCAATTAGAGACTTGATGCCACTCAATGCAAATGTCAGACTAGAAAGGGGTGGATGTAAATCTCTGATCAGAGGCAACTAGAATCACAAACTGAAGGATCTTGCAGAAACGCATCCAGGCACCCACGGGCTCTGCTCCATCGACTTTTATAGTGCTAACACTAAAGCCAGTCTCCAGAAGGCAGGTTTCACACCTCAAGCTGCAGAGCACTGCGGCTCCAGGCGAGGGCAGGAAAAGTAACAGCTTGAGTAAGCCAGCTCACTGCTTTAAATTTGAGGTGTAGTAGGAACTCTGTTGTTACTGTTTGTCTTCCTTGGGTCATTGCAGCAAAACCAAGGGGAACATTGCCATGTGAAAAATGCAGTACACAACATGAGAGATGGTCATAGCAGTCCCTGCCATTCTCCTTTATCCCTCACTATTGCAGGCTATTTAGTCTTCACTGCAATCGTGGGGACCAGCTGCATCACTGCTGGCTTCACTCTGGGCAGTGTGGCTTTCACCAAGTCGTTTGCTGTTTGAGCACAATAAAGTTTTGCAGAATGCCCTTTTTTATTACCTCACTGAATAAGACTGTCCAGTGACCTAATGTGGTCAGTGCCAAGGAGCAGGCACTTTCAGCACTGCTTGCTGAATGTCCCTCCCCACAGCCCAGCACCGATTCCAATCTGATATCTGAAGGAATTAGAGTCAAAGAGTGACATCAGCAGCAGAAAAGAGCCTTGGGCAAAGGAAAACAAGATCAAATGCACCTACAGCATGACAGCCAGCAGCAACTTGCCCCATGGATGCTGCCACAGCAGAAGCTCTGGGACAGTGCTGGGAAGGCCACATAGCAGCTGTGGCTCACACTGTTCAGTGAAACAATTAATGCAATCAATTACTTTCCAGGAATGCCTTGTCTAATGAATCACTGGGCTATTAACCTGAACAGTTGTAATGTATATTCCCAAGTCGGTGTTGCCTGAATAATCCCCAAGGGAATAATTAGAAGTGCATCACATGGAGGAATGTGTAATGCATTACTGGACCCTAATAAATGCAAAGACTCCCTCGGATGCTGTCAGTGATTTAGAAAAGAGTCAATGGACTGAAGGCAGAGGAAGAGAGAGTGGCAAGATGTATGAGCAGCTGGTGTTAACACCTTGCTATGGATTTAGAAAATTCATGTACCTCTTTAATGCCATTAAGACTGAAAATGTGAAGCAGAGATGGAAATTATTTAAATTCAGTGATCAGATTGTTTCTAGTCAAGGGATTTAGCCCTCACTGTGGCTAGACCACCAGTCTGATTTGCTCCCTACTTATTGTAGATCCTGCTGGTGTCTACATAATCCATACTTCACATGAGTACTTCAGTCAGGATACTTCACCCCTAGGTTCCTTTGTAGTCAGCTAGTTAATTCCATCCTTGAAGCAATCCAAACATATCTGCCTGAATAATTCACAGAAGAGATACTCTGGGCAGCAGCTGGGCACTGTAGAGTCTGTGCCTCTACACAAAAAGAGCTGGTAGGCACACCAGGACAGAGATAGCATAGGAGGACACATGTTTATTTGAAAGCATAGTTGGAAGTGGGAAAATGTGGCCAGTGAGTGGCAAAGCTGACTGAATGAAGGTAGCTTCCCAGCCCTAACAGCAAGTTGGGATGTGGCAGGAAGATGCTATAAACTGTGATGGACTATGGAGAGAAATCAAGTAGCACACATTTGAGGCAGTGAAGGGAGCCAGTGGAAAGATGAATAGAGAGCTCAGGTAAAAATTATCTCTGCAGTTTGGGCAGGAAGGCAGAGAAAGGAAGTCTAAAAAAGCAGGCTGCAGTATTGGAGCATGAAATAGTGAGAGTTTTAGTAAGGCTTTTAAATGCTAAAGCAAGATGAATCTAATTGAAACAAGTGAATTGCTGAATCTTCCTACAAGTCCGTGTGTTAGGGCATCACCTTCTATCTGCTTTTTCACAGGACAAGGTAAATTATTTTCTGTCATCCTGCTTATAGTAATTATGAGCCAGATGTAAAAAGTGCTGATCCTATGCCTGTCAGATTCACCAAGCTATTCAGCAAGCTCAGGGCCTGTGTGCATGGAGAAAACAAAGGCAATGTTGTGGAAATGTTCTTGTCTTTCACATGGAACATGGACTGGACACATTTGCTGGGTTTTCAAATGCTGATAGCAAACTTCCTTGCTGCTGAACATTGCTACACAGTAGGATAGCCAGCAGCCTTGTAAAGGCTGTGAAGCTGCTTCCTTCTCTCTCTTTGGCACACACCCCTCCTTCACCCAATATTTATTTAATTACAGATCAAACGGATCAATATGATGCTTGAGCCAAAGATTTAGGGCAAGCACCTGGCTCTGATCCTCCTGGTCCTACATTACAAACAGGGTCTGTGCTGGCAGGACCTCAAAATCTTCAAGGGGAACAAGATGCCAGCCTAGCCCTGGGCAGGGGGCACATTGACACTGTGGTGCACCACTATTGTACAGCAACAGGGAGGGAAAGGGAGTGCAGGATCTGCATGTCCATGGCACTAGGAGCCAGTCAGTGCCAAATAAAGCTAAGCTGACTCCTCATAAAACCCCTTTTGGTGGCAAAGCTCCCTTTACACTGCAAAGAGTGTGAGAAGACATAAATAATTCATTGTCCTGCTGTATCTGTCTTACTGCAGAAAAGATTTCAGGTAGTGCTGACATTAGAAGAACATTAAAAGCAGAGATATACATCCACCATTCACATTTTTTTCCTCATAAGGATGAAGAGTACATTAAGTGACCTTCCTTTCCAATAGGATAAGAAATCTAATGCCAGCTTAAGAAACTTAAAAGTTGTTAGCAGTTATATATTACTGGCAACATATTTTACACTAGGCAGCTATGAAAAAAAAAAAAAGTCATAAAAAATGCAATTAAATGTCTGAACTGTTGCTATTTTGGAAATTAAAACAACACACAGTATCCTTGCTGCAGCTTATATTACTTACTTATGACTTGTGCACAGTTATTTTCACCAGTTTAACCATGCTTCTTTTCCATAAAAGTCTGCTGTTAATAGGTCCTTTGGGAACCCTGAAAATAACAAGATCTGTAATAAAAAAATTAATAACACTGAGAGAAAACTCCCGAGTTCGAAAGACTTTTTAGAGCACATTAAAGNTGAGAAACCTCCCAGTGCTCTGTAGCAGGTAAATCTGAACTACCATTGCTGAGAAGAGGCAGAAGGGAAGCTCAGGCTTTGAGGGAGGGTCATGCCTTCACTATGTGCATGGCTTTGTGGTTATTGAGAATGCTAACAGACCCTGTTAGCTGTTGCAGTAAAATCTTGTTCTCCTGATGAAACCCTACACAGTAATATGGGATGTCAGTGAGCATCAGTCATGTTTACATCATCTCTATGTGCAAATTCTTCCTGCACAGGAAAACATTCTAAAGGCAGCACTGGCCAGATTGCTACACAGAAGGTAGAAATTGAATTCATTTAAGGGCAGAAATATTCCTGAGGGAGTTGGGGCTGTTGAGGCTGGAGAGGAGAAGGCTCCCAGGTGACCTTATTGTGGCCTTTCAGTATCTTAAGGGGGCCTGTAAGAAAGCTGGGGAGGGACACTTTAGAATGTCAGGTAGTGATAGGACCAGGGGGAATGGAACAAAGGTAGAAATGGGTAGATTCAGACTGGATGTTAGGAAGAAGTTCTTCAGCATGAGAGTGATGAGACTCTGGAATGGGTTGCCCAGGGAGGTGGTGGAAGCCCCATCCCTGAAGGTATTTAAGGCCAGGCTGCATGAGGCTCTGGACAGCCTTATCTAGTGTGAGGTGTCCCTGCCCATGACAGGGGCATTGGAAGTGGATGCTTGTGGTCCCTTCCAACCCCAACTGCTTCTATGATTCTATGATTCCAAATGGAGAGGATAAGCAAAGGGGCAGAAGAAAAGAGAACGATATGAACAAAACATGTTACTGAATATTACCTACTGGTAAAATGCTAAATCCTTGCCTTTTGTGATTTCAAAAGGTAAGGATTTGCCCTTCCCTGCTGCTCAGAATTTGTTACATATTTGTCTGCCTCATTGTGGGAGCACATTGCAAGACTACAAAGTAGTTTAAAGATTTTACCATTTCCATTGGAACTGGTACACCATTTGATAAGACATAAAAGTCATCGTTTGGTGTATATTTCTGTTGCAAATGTGGGAAAAAATCCGCCAAAAAAAATTGTTATATTGATGGAAAGTGATGAAACGAATTTCATCAGAGTGAGTCTGAAGGTCACTAAAGAGCAATAATTAAAGTCAGACATTTAAAATCAGCATATCCAAATCATTTGCATCCAAGCAGTCAAGGAGAAATAAGTAAAGATTGACTTGAACTTTCTATGCTAATTCTTTCAAGAGGCCTTTGAACAGTTGGCAGTCTGGAAGAAAATTAATTTTTATTTAGAAAGCCTGTATGAAGTAGTCCAAGCATTTGTAAGCCAGTAAAACCAGTCTTCAGTTTCACCATCATTTTGAAAATGGCTGAAAGGTAGACTTAGAATCAGTGCCAGCAAAGTTAAATTTATGGAGAATAAATCTGAGACTAAATCCATCTTTTTTTTTTTCCTTCCCCACACGGACTGCTAAGATTGACACAAGTGCTGCTGAAAGAGGCTTTGCTACAATAACTAACTTGTTATAAGACAGGATTTTCATTTAGAAACCAAAAAAAAAAAGGAAAAAGAAAAAGAAAAAATAAAAGCTTGAGAGAAAAGAATCTCCAACATGGAAAGCAGCCTGAAAATGGCTAATGGCTAATATCTAATATCTAGTATCAAAGTGTGTTGGTTAGCAGGAACCCATTGCTTAGCAGGCACAGCTCTAGAAAGCAGACAAAACTGTAAATTCTGGCTAAATCTGAGTCAGTGTCAGTTTTCAGATTACTTTTCTCCTTTTACTGTAAGGGAAGCCAAGTAACTTAGTGAGAGCTGTCGTGGACCTTCCTTAGCAGCCCTTTTTTTCTGCTGTGATGATGTGTTCTTACTAAAATGAACTCTGTGGTTCCAGTGACTTTCAGAGTCCCATATCTTATGTCCCATGGGAGGTTGGAGCTGTTGCTTACCATGGTGCCCTGCAGTCTTTACAAAGGGGTGACCAAGGCACAACATTCCCCTGCCCAGAGCACAGCTACCTGTGCTTCCTTTGCTCTGCTGCCTGTTTTCTTAGGCAGACATTTGCTTGTGTAGTGGACCCTCTGCACAGCAGTGCAAACATGGAGGATGTGCTTGCTCACCAGTTCAAGAGAGACAGGTAAATACTGGAGAGAGTCCAGCAGAGGCTGCAGGGAGTGGAGCATCTCTGTGGGGAGGAAAGGCTGAGAGACCTGGGGCTTTGTAGCCTGGAGAAGACGGGGGGTACATGAGGATGATTAGAGGGCTGCAGCACCTCTCCTATGAGGACAGACTGAAAGAGTTGAGGCTGTTCAGGCTGGAGAAGAGGAGGGTCCCAGGTGACCTTCTTGTGGCCTTCCAGGATCTGAAGGGGGCCTACAGAAAAGCTGGGGATGGATTTTTAGGCTCTCAGGTAGTGACAGGACTAGGGAGAATGGAGCTAAGCTGGAGGTGGGGACATTCAGATTGGATGTAAAGAGGACGTTCTTCAGAATGAGAGTGGTGAGAGCCTGGAATGGGTTGCCTAGGGAGGTTGCCACATCCCTGGAGGTGTTTGCAGCCAGGCTGGCAGAGGCTGTGGGCAGCCTAATCTAGGGTAGGGTGTCCCTGAGCATGGCAGGGGAGTTGGAACTAGATGATCTTTGTGGTCCCTTCCAACCCTGACTGATTCTATGACTCTCGATGCTGATCAGTATCTAAAGGGTGGATGCTGTGGCAGCTCAGGGATATTAAGAATGACTTTCCCACAGATCCTCAATGCTTAACTCATCTGCCTCTTTGCTGTTGATTCTAACCTAGGATTTATGGATCTTCCTGGGGGTGTGGCAGAGTTGCTGAATTATTTTGGCTGCTATTAAAAATTCTGACCCTTGTACAACACCTCTGCAGTGATCACAAATCATTATCTGCATAGTATACACAAAAGAAAATAGAGCAATCCTTGATGGGACTTCCACTGTTGGACTTCATGGCTATTCCTGATGCAAATTCTGTTGCTGCCTCTCTCAGGACAGAAAATGTGAGCAGGATATGAGACAGGAGCAAAGCTGGGAAGGATCAGTCAGTAGGTCTCTTGGTATACCCAGAGGAACCAGGGAGGGAATAAGATGCACTTAGTGAAGTGCTGGAAGCAAACTCCACTTCAGGAATAAATCAGTGGCCATTACAAAATGAGTAATAGTCTAACTACTTTCCCATCTCTCAACCGTTGTGGGAAACACGAGGCAGCTGTGGATGCATTACACATACTTCTTGTGTTTGAAGATTATGAGGATTTGTTACCACATCCTCCACTAGCCACTGAAGCTAACAGTGCTGGAAGCACACACAGAAACCTGTGCCATGAAGGTGCAGCACCATAAGAACACTCCAGTCTCCCAGGAGAGTGTGCAAGCCCTCTCTGGACAGCTGTCCAAGGACAAAAGAGTCCCTCAGATCCTTGGAAAACACTAAAAACACACCATAGAGAGGATGATGTAACCTGTTTGGAAACAAAGTGCTTTTCCATGGCTGGGTGGCAAGAGGAGCACCTCAGGGCATGTCTCCTCCTCTTCCCCAAGGCACCAAGTGTCCATCCTTTCTTGTTTTGGATGTAAGAAGAAAACTGAGGTAAAATCACATTTATGCTGGATGCTTTGGCTGCAATCTGAGGTCAGGGTTTTGCAGCCTAGACAGAGTCTATGTTTTATCATTCCTTGGTTTGTTGTTTTCTTTTCTTTTAGCCCTAGCCCTTCATTTTAAACCAACACAACTACTCAAGAGATTAAAAATCATTATGAGAACTGATCACACCCGAAAGGGGTCACCATCAGAAGCCCAGTTCTGTTCTTTTCCTGTGTCATCCAGACTTTGTAATGTAAAACAATAACAAAAGAGCACTTTTGTAAAGGCACAGGCCAGCTCCTTGATCTGAGGGAAACAACTCTGCAGACAAGTTGTAAAAGCCCAGATGTGTGAGAAATCTCAGTCTGCAGCCTCTTAAACCACAGACTTCGGCATGAGATACGTTTTAATAACTAAAACATCCCCTGCAAAGTTGAACAAAGACTAATAGACTATGGCATACCACATGGCCATTAGAGCTGCAATTTGTATATTTAAGTATTCCAGCACCCAAGATGTGGGAGGGCAGCAAACAAATCTGAAAGTATTAGCGTATAGCTTACTTGGAGGGAGAAAATCTAAGGACTGCTACACTAATCCTGTTGTGCAAGGAACTTCATACGCTTTGAACTCCAAGACAGTAGGCAATCAGCAGTGCTTGCTAAATACTAATTGTACCTGAGGTGATTAAACATCTGGGTTTGTAGCTTCATAACTGCATATTGCTGGCAACGTTTATATAACCCTGCAGCGGCGGCACCCAAGACCAAGATCTCTGACAGCTGATGTGGACACGGAGCTGATACCAGCAAAATGAAGAGATCAGATGAACTGAACGTTTCTCTTACTTGCTCTCTCCAAAGAACACTTTGTGTAGCTGAGAACTGCCTCGCTACGCAGAGAAGCAAAATGGTTAACCAGCAAACTGACATCTGGTGCTCTGAAAGAGCCAAGAATGTTACTGCAGAGGTCACAAGGTGAGTTGTGTAGTCCCCGAATAAAACGAACCAGGAGATTTCATGTACAGGGTATCACATTTCTGAGCATATTCTTGACATCTTGTCATATACACATCACCACTGTTATAAATGGGTCATAATAGCAGTTCCCTCTGAACGCAGTACTTTAACGTACAGTGTTCTTCCAACAGACTCCCTGGTTTGGAGGAGATTTGAAAGCCGTACACTTTTAAAGCACTGTGCTCAAGAAGAGTGAATACGGAGTCCTTGCAAGGTGCAGATGGTGACTAACCAAGGCAGACAAAGACATTTATACAACTTCTCCAGCTTTTTAATCCAATCCTTCTTTTTATGCACACATCTACCTGGCAAAACTGGCAGCAAGAGAGAAGCTTTATCTCCACAAACTATTTTTGAAATTAGGAGGATGCAAAATGTTCTTTGAACTCTTAATACTATTTAAGGAGGAAACTGCTGCAGAATAACCATGTGCTGCTCAGCAAACCCAGCATGTTGCAGCAAGCCAGGAGGGACCAGACATGGTTTAGTGTGAAAGCCTAAGTTGGCAATGACAGTCACTTTCTGCCATCCCTTCACCTGCCCTGCACCCCCCTGTGCCCCACAGTTGTCTCAGGCTGCCTGCAGCAATGGCTGTGCCCCCATTCATACCCCTGGTTCTGAAGTGTTGGGGACTCCAGAACTGCAGACAGTGCTGCAGGTGGGGTGTGAGGAGAGCAGAGCCAAGGGGCAGAATCTCCTCCCTTTGCCTGCTGCCCACAGCTGCTCTTGCTACAGCCCGGCACACAGTTGCTGTCTGGGCTGCACTCACGCTGCAGGCTCATGTTGAGCTTTTTGCCAACCCAGAAAATCAAAGCAGCAGTAAGACCACAAACACAAGGTGAAACACATTCAGCTTTTCTCGTGGGGGCAACTGAAGGCCATGTGTTTGGGGCTGGCTCTGCGATGCACCGAGCTCAGGGAGCTGGATGTGGTGTTTCTGCTGGTACACAGTCACTGCCTAAACTGTGGTCATGTGTAAGCATGTGACTGAGCAGTCTGTCTTACTTAATATGAGTACATAAATACTAAGCTGTTTACAACCTAGCTGCTGGAGACAGCCCTCAAATATCATCTAATTTCACCTCTCCTTTTGTGACTGCTTGCTGTGCAGTTACAGTTGGCATTCAGGCAAAACCACCAAGAGTATAAAACTCCCTTTCTACCCTGCTGAGGAGGTGACTGAAAAAAAAAATCTTTCATTGGGTGGTGAAGAGCAACACTTCTCTGGGCAGAATAGCCAAGGCAAAGCCAAGACTTGTGGTGGAAGATGGTATTTTTATTGCATCAGCTCACACAACAAGGTCAGGCAAGCTCCTGGCTGCACAGGTCTTCTTCATGTCTGAGATAGCAGCATATGAGAGAGGAGAGAAATTCAAATAGGAGAGGAGAGGCAAGGTGAGGCAAAACCTTCTTCTCCATATGATTCTGGCAGTTCCACACTCTGTGTGTCTCACCTGCCTCTCCTTTTCAGCGCCAGTTTTTTCCTAACCACACTGCTTAGTGCTTGTCCTGTCAGAAGCAATGGGTTTTAATGTTTCCAGAGATGTGAAAGAAACCGTGGATGGTCTTTCTGTCATTGTTTGAGACCTGCTAAGCACCTGCTCAGCATCCCCTGAAGTCCAGAGGATAACCACCAAGAAAAGCCTTTCCTTATTCTTATGCTATGAAAAAGAATGAATGTGAGAGAATGATTTTCTGTGGATTTTTGTGACTTCTCATTATTACGTTCTCTTCCTTTTCATTTCTTCCCTCAACAAACCCAAGTTATTTACAGTAAAATTGAACCTTCTTTTTAATTTTTTTTTTTCTTCCCTGCCTCAGGACACACTGTTCTATGTATTGTAAAATTTTAAGAATGAGAAATGGACAGAGTAGCCCTAGAGCTTGGATGTGAGCAATGCAATTATAGCAGCTTTTTAGTTTGTGTGCCTAATTTTTATTTACCACGTTACTTCGACTGAGGGTTGCACTATCTTTGCAGAGTTTGCTCTCTCAAACCATCTATTATCCTTCTGGCCAGCATCCAAAATATATTCCAACTCCTCTGTAAGTCTGAGGGCACCCAGGCATCCTACATCTACATTGTCTGCACTTCCAGAGGTTTTATTTTGCACTAACTCAAATGCCACTAGGACCTGTTGAGCATTCCAAGGGTGCGATCCTGGTCTAAACTATGATATCTCCCTTTTGGGCTTTTGCATCTCTTAGTTCCTTCACTGTCACCAACAGCAACAGTCCAGAGGCACCTTCTGACCAAAATAAACCTGTATTCTCTAAAAAACTATGGCAGTAGAACACACCAAAGCCACATTTATTACAAAATCCATACTTGATCCCCAACAGTGTCCCTTAGGAAGAGACCCTTAGGAGAGTGATTTGCCATTGGAATGGGCTGCCCAGGGTGGTGGTGGAGTTGCCATCCCTGGATATGTTCAAGCAAAGCCTGGATGGAGCACTTAGTAACATTGGCTAGGGCTGGGTGTTAGGTTGGACTGGATGATCTTGGAGGTCTCTTCCAACCTGGCTTATTCTATTCCACCTGCAATTGTTCCAAACTGTCTTTATAGTCCAGTTGCTCTGTGACATTTTGTCTGGCAATTTGACAACATCTACTGACCAACAGTGGCACTACAAATCCAAGAAGTTATTGATGGTTTTATGAGTTGTAGCTAAGAGACATCAATTCAGCTAAGGTGTAAATAGCCTTCATGGGCCTCATAAAGTCACCTCTAGCACCTGCTCTACTTAATGCAAACGGCCGAGGGGAAGCATTGCAGTCCCATGTCACAGGGACAGGAGAGGGCTACCAGCAGGCAATGACAGCAACAGGATGGATACTCATTTGCATAAGCCAACAGCTACCCTGAGTGATGGATAAATGCTGCAAGACATGACAGAGTTGTTTCAGTACAATGTCAGGGATCAGCTATAAATGGTGACATGACTACTTTTCAGGCTTATGATCATAGAATCATAGAATGCATCAGGTTGGAAGGGACCTTGGAAGGTCATCTTGTCCAGCCTCTCTGCAGTGAGCCGGGGCATCTTTCATTTCACCTTTCATTTCGTCTTTCATTTCATCTTTAACTAGATGATAAAAGAGACTAGCTAGAATTTTCCTCTGCTAAACATGCCTTTCTCCTCTGAGACACCAACAATGAACCACCAAAGTCAAACCACACAGGGCAGTCTCCTTACAACAGGTCTAAGGCAAGAGTCACCAGGGAGAAAGCAATGAGGGTTACAGCTTGGGCTCTTGCACCATGCACCCATCCACCACCTGTAACCAAGTTTTAGCAAAGCCATTTCCCTTCGAGCAGCTGTTTCATGCTTACAAAGACATTTCCAACTCGGTAACAGTCTATACAGAAAAAAAAAAAATGCTCTATGGCTAAAACCGTAGAGCCATGGAGTGGATTTTCCTAGCTGCAGTGTGGCAGCTGTTGGACATACCTCCACTTTCACTCAGGCTGAAATGAGTGGTTAAGGAGGCTGTGTGCCTGTCTTTTCCACCACAGCACAGTCCATTTCCCATCCACTCCATGCTAAGGTCTGAGGGTGCAGATGCTTCCCAGTGTTTTGGGTTTGTCCTGGGCGCTGGCTCTCCCTCACCACTGACTTTTGAGCATCTATTGTCAAGGGCTGACAAATGTGTAAGTCTGCCTTCAAATAAGTACTGGAAATATTACCGGGATTACCTTCCATGTCAATGTCACTATCCAGTCACTTAACAATCACTCAAAGAAATGATATAAAATATCACTTTTTTACATAGATGAATAATAGAGTGTTTGTCAGTCACTTCTAGGCTGACTGAGCCCCCTTAACTCCCTGAAAATTGAGTCCTTTTTTTTTTTTTTTTTTTGCCTAAACCTCCCGAGAAAATGTTGACAAAACAGGCAATTTTCTGTAATTTCTCTGCGAGCTTCTGTCAGCAGGAGAGGCAGTCAGAGCCCACTCATTTCAGATAACACCACAGGGTAACCTTTGACATCCACCCCCTCGCTGCCTTCGGAGGCTCCTCTAAGTGCAACAGTTGTGTCTTTCAGGTTGCAGGATGCAGCCCCACAATTTGGGCTCTTGTTCACTGAAGGCAGCCTTTGTTTCCCAGCTGACTAAGAAGCTCTTATAAAAGGGATAAGAAATGTAGTTAATAGCTTGAGAGTGGCCTAATCATCGGCTGCTATTACCCCTCCAATATTAGGGAGGATGACAGACCTATCAATAACAGAGCCCCAGGTGAGGCAGGAGAGCTGATAATGTGAACTTTGGCTTGATCTTTGCTCTGCAGAGCACAGCACTTATTTGAAAGAGAAGCCAGCCTCGATTTTTTTTTTCCTCATATTGTGCCAAAAATCATTCAGCCGAGCAGCTTTTGTTGTGTTTTTCTATCTTAAACCACAGTGATTTGACCAATTCCGTTTATAAGCAGAGATGAAAACTTAAGAACTCTTCTATCAGACCACGTAAGCTGGAAATATGCACCTGTGTGCTTGGGTCCACTCACCCGATGGCAAAATGAGGTGACATGAGAAAGCAGGTCTGTGTGTGCCATTCATACTGGCACAGGTGTGAGAGCAGTCCCATTGATACACAGATGTGCACACATGGGTATCACACTGGTTTCCAAGGAGCTATTGTGCTTCCCTGGGTGAACAACGTGGAAAAGGCAGGCCTAGAGCAAACACATCATAATGCATTCTGACCACAACTGCAAACTAAAACACCAGCAGAAGGGACAGACCAGTCCAAGGGGAGAAACTCTTGCTTTAAAGCAAGCCTGGGGCACGCTCTACAGGAGCCTCTTTTAGCACTATGTAATCTCAGAAGTTGTTAGCCTGAATCTGGGCTCCACACACCCCAGTGTCCAGCACTGCCTGTTTGGGAGGAAGGGCAGGAGCTCCGCAGCAAGAAATGGGAGGGACATCATATGTTTCTAGATCCATGGCAAGCCACACCTCGGGTGCTGTGTCCAGTTCTGGGGCCCTCAATTCAAGAGAGATGTTGAGGTACTGGAATGTGTCCAGAGAAGGGCAACGAAGCTGGGGAGGGGTCTGGAACACAGCCCTGTGAGGAGAGGCTGAGGGAGCTGAGGGTGTGCAGCCTGGAGAAGAGGAGGTTCAGGGCAGACCTCATTGCTGTCTACAACTACCTGAAGGGAGGTTGTAGCCAGGTGGGGTTGGGCTCTTCTGCCAGGCAACCAGAAACAGAACAAGGGAACTCAAGTTGTGCCAGTGGAGGTATAGACTGGATGTTAGGAGGAAGTTCTTCATAGAGAGAGTAATTGGCATTGGAATGGGCTGCCCAGGGAGGTGGTGGAGTAGCAGTCCCTGGAGGTGTTTAAGACTGGATGAGGCACTCAGTGCCGTGGTCTAGTTGATTGGATAGGGCTGGGTGATAGGTTGGACTGGATGATCTTGGAGGTCTCTTTCAGCCTGGCTGATTCTTTGGTTCTATGAAACCACATGTTATCCACTATTTAAAGGTCTTCTACAAGAATCTTTACCAACAGTTTACAGCTCCTGTTCAAATCTAGGTCTGAAGAGCTTCCTGTGTTGCTGAGACCCATACCCCTGTGTGTGCCCAGCCACGAAGTCTTCCTCTTCTGGTGATACAAGACATGAAAGCCATGCTCCCATCCAGAATTTTGACTCAGCTTCACATCCTCCTCTCCTGCTTGCAAAGCACAGATCACAGTAAGCAGCATTCAAAAGCAGTTCTAACTACTGCTCAGGGTACAGTACATGAAGGCTGGAAATGGGACCTCTCCCCCAGTGTCAGAATGGGAAGGTACATTTCAGACCACATTTTCAGTGTTGTCTGCAAAACACCTCTGTTATGCTGTTTTTCCACTAATTGTTTTTTACTTGGAGCTGCCAGTCAAGGACCTGCCCTCCATTACACCCAGACATGGGGGGAAAAGGAAGAACATCTTTGCTTCTTCCACTTCAGGCTAGGAAAAGAGGGAGAGAATTTGATTTTAGCCCTGGCTGGGGCACCCCCCTGGGGGGAGCTGATGGTCCAGACCTGATGAGATGACAAGGGAGCCAGGGCAGAGAGGTGACCAGATTGATTCACTGACTGTTCTCCTGGGTGCATTCTCTGCCTCTGGTCTACAAAGGAAATCAGGATGGACCCTGCAGAGACTAGTAGGAGTCCTCCCACTGGTTGCAGTGTGCCTGGGGTCGGGAGCTGAAGGTAACAATTGCTCAAGTAGCTGGTACTGGAACTAATTCACCTTTTATCATGACACTGAGAAACCCAGGACACAAACCTCAGAGTCCTTAGCAGACAGCTGCATATTCCCATGATATTGCACTGAATGAGGCTTAGAATTTAGAGAGGATCACAGCTAAACAGGTTTTCTTCATTGTCAAACTATGTTCAGTTTGGTTTGTAAAAAAATAAATTAAAAAAAAAAAAAACCAAACAACGCCAACCCTGCTTAATCCTTTTCTTTTTAAATGAGGGAATCTTTAATATAGCCAAAGTGGATGCTGTTTTTAAACAGATCCAGTCTTTTGAGAATGGCTTTGTTTTCATCAGGTATTTAACTGGAGTTTTGTTACTAATGCTGGACTTATAGTAGCTAAAGCCAATATAATACTTTCCCGAAATATTACTCAGAACTGCTTAGGCTAATATTTCCAAAGCCAGAATTCTTTAAAAACCTAAGGGCACAATCTCAAATGGCTCAGAGCCACATACCACAAAGTCTGACACTAAAACTTTTTTTTTTTTCTTTTTTACTCTAGGCAAGTTCTGTGTTCTTAAGCTATCGTGGCAATTCCTGCATCAACTTCTGCTACTGCAGCCTTTTGCTAAGCATCAGTCATGGCAGTCTGAAAAGTGCAAGCATTTATAATCCTAACACTCATGAGAGGATGCAGTGAACAGATTGGGATCTAAACCCACAGTAATGTGAGCCCAGGAAGAAATAATCCCTTTGAATGCCAGCAGCATGCAAAGGTAAAGGAACCACCCCAGATGCACTCTGGGGCCCTCTGCGATTTCCTGGCTCAGAGGATTAAGCAGCTCTCTGCAGGGACACTGCTTCACCCACCTACTGCTGCCTTGGTTCAGGAGCACAGAGAAGGGTAGTTTTGATCTGAAAGATGCAGTGATCCCAGACACTAAGGCTCACTGAGAGCTGGCCCTGCACCCTGACAGTTACTGTGCTTGCTGGTCACAGGAGTCCCACATCAGCAGAGCCTGCCCTGCCTCAGTTCCCCTTCACCAGTGCCTCAGCAGAGTGCCAGGCACCAGCCAGCTTGCAATGTCCACTGCACCACAGCAGCCTGGATCTCCCAAGCCCTTGATTTTGTGCTTAAGAATGAGAGCAGGTCTGCAGCCTTGCCAGGGACACAGCATGGCCATATGGAAACGAGCTCTGGAGCAAGGCACTGGCTTTCTAGAAGCAAGGATCAAGAGCAAGATGCTGGCTGATCTGGTGATGCTTTTCACACCTAGTTCAATCAGTGTGCACCTTGGCAGCTGCCGCATCTTGTCCAGCCTAGGATATGCATCTGGAACATCCTCCTTTGTCTGCCAAACTCTGCCTGCTTTCTGTGAGGCAGGTTTGATGTTCCCATTGTGCTGCAGCAATGCCATTAGTTATATTAACTACCCTCCACCCAGAAATGACAAACCAGCATATCTCCAAATTAGCCTTTTTATTGAAATCAATAAAGGAGAAAACACATGACACTAAACTATTTGGTGGCAGCTTTGTTATAAACTCATTACTGGAAAAACAGCAATTGGACAGACCTTTAACCACTGTCATTGATTCCAGCACAGCAAGAGTGATCTATTGAGTTAATCAGTGAAGTGACTGCAGTTAGCAGTGGCTGGATGCTGCCCTGCTTAGGACTCAGCCAGATGTCTAGAACAGCTCCCCGTGTGCAGGATAGTTGCAGGCCAGGCACAAGCCTCACAAAAGCAAAAATTACACCACTACCACCACTCCCCAGGCAGACTGGGCTTAAAGGCAGTATTTCAGATTCTAGAAAAACTGGAGGAAAAGTCAAATGGCAGCTGCAGTGCCCGGGTGACAACACTCACTTTGGCTTCTCTAGCTGCTCAGCTTTGTGGGTGACCTGCTTGTGTGGTTCCCCCCACACCACGCCTGGCAGTGCTGCAGGAATCAGACCCACTCACCCCTATGCATGGGCATTCAGCTGATGCCTCTCTGCAGCCCA
The DNA here is from genome assembly GCA_013396835.1 of Psilopogon haemacephalus. NCBI lineage: Eukaryota > Metazoa > Chordata > Aves > Piciformes > Megalaimidae > Psilopogon > Psilopogon haemacephalus. Next base: position 1,173,328 of record VWZI01023205.1, on the reverse strand, counting down.
TAATGCCCAAGAATACAGCACACTGACACAGAGAGCAAGCCCTGCATGAGCAGCTCCCAGCATAGGCTGCAGCTTATGCAGTTCAGCAGAGAAGTGCTCCAGTAAAAGCCTCAAAAGATGCCTTCACATAGGTCATTTTCTGCCCCTCGCTGCCAGTGCCATGCCAAACATTTCAGCCCCTTGAACATTGGTGCCTCTCAGGGCTACGTATCTGAGGAAAAATCTTTGTTGTTTTTTCCTCCAATTACTAGACTTTAAAGTTCCACTTGTGTTCCTCAGGATTCCTTTTTCATCAAGAATGATGAGGGGGGGGAAAAAAAAAAAAAGAGACAGCATCAGTATTAATACAATCCTCAGTCTCATTCCTGGCCTCCTGACAGAATTTAGACAGTAAAACACTTAAAACAAGATTTGCTTCACGAGAAAGAACGGATTGGATTTTTGCAGGTATTCAGTATCTAAGAGCTTTAAAGAGCCAGCATCTGACAACAAATGATTCTTGCAGGAGTCTGGTATCAGTTTATTCCTAAATACATATTGACTTGCAGGCATCTGGCATCAAGTTGCTCCTTGAAAACACCAGGGTACAGCATGTAACACCAAGTAATTTTATTTTTTTTTTAGCATTCTTTCTGTCCATGGTGGCCCAGATAAGCACCTTCTCCTAAGTGCCTGCACGGCTGTGAATAAAAGCAAGAACAGAAATTCAGGCAGCAGGTGACCTGTTGTGCAAAGAAGAAATATCTCAGAATAAGGCAGAATTTTTTGAGACACGTGAGATGGAAATTTCTTTTTTCTTTTTCTTTTTTTTTTTTTTTTTTACCTCCTCAGAAAATCTCTGTGGCAACAATTCAGAAGTGAATTTCCAAGTGCTTCCAGCCACACTTACAGTTTCCATGCAGCTCCTTACAGCTGGAGCAGGGTGAGACAGCAGAGCCTATCTGCCCTCAGCTTCTCAATGTGGTTGTTTTTTTTTTGGCTTGCATGGTGCTGGGGCTGCTGCTCCCTGAGATGTGAGTTCTGTTCATCACCAGTGACAGGCAGGGCCATGATATATTGCCAAAGACACCATCCTGACAGCAAAGCCACAAGCTCCCCCCAATTGCTGTATTAAAGCTGAGCTAAAATGTTTTTCTGCTTTATAGATTTTTTTTTTTAAATGGATTTTTCCCATCCAAACACTAACTTCAGAGTTTTGTGAGGATACTCTAATTCACCCTAGGGAGAATTAATTCTGTGTGCTCAAATGAAAACCTCCTATTTCCCTTGGGAACTTCCTGCAGGTTTCTCCCTAGGATGAAATTCACTATTTTTACATAAAAACATAGTTAACTGTTACCAGAGTTGTTAAGTTTGTATTGTACAAAATAACTATTTTACACAACAGCAATACAAAGCCTTTTTTTTTTCCCTCCCAAGGAAAAAAAAACAGCAAGCAAATTGAAGCAAATGTGAAAACATCTAACATTTTTCTAGAGACCAAAAAGCACTCCAAGCTTCTTAAGCAGGAATCAATGCATATAACCTCAAAATGCTCCTTGGAATGCCAGAGATAAGGAAACCAGAGCAAGATGATCAGTTACACCAACATTTTCCTGGAAGATTTAATCTTCTTCTTTCATCATGAGCTAACAAGACACAGCTCAGCAGCATAATAATACCTTTTTCTCCTTTTTTCCCTCCTTTCTCTTCCTGTAAATAAAATGAGTGTCAATAGCTTCTCTCTTCACAGGATTCTGATCACTGCCTTGCAGCTGCCATTTCTTACCCATTTGAAAATACTCTGAACTGCAGCGGTTGCTTTTGGCAAGCCAACACACTTCTCTCTGGCTGCATCAGTACCTGACACCGAAAAGAAGTTGATATTGGCAGGATATGGAAGCTTGCAAATCTAGAAGCAACAGGGTAGTGAGCTTCAGCTTGAGTTACTGGAGCTGTAGCAGTGCATGTGCAAGAGCTGTTGAACACCAGGAGCATGCTCAGCCCAGCAAGCTGCACTGCCACACTCAAGGAATGTTGCTAAGCACAGCAGGGTCACAGCCAGCAACACACCGGTGGAAGGTTGGCAGGAATATCATAGCCACCAAGGCAACACTCAGCAGACTGGCAAGCCTGTCTCTCGGTAGGTTTCAAAGTAGAGAATCAGTTAGGGTTGGAAGGGACCACAAGGATCATCCAGCTCCAACCTCCCTGACATGCTCAGGGACACCCAACCTTAGGTTAGGCTGCCCACAGCCTCTGCCAGCCTGGCTGAAAACACCTCCAGGGATGTGGCCCCAAACAACCTCCCTGGGCAACTCATTCCAGGCTCTCACCACTCTCATGGTAAAGAACTTCCTCCTCACATCCAATCTGAATCTCCCCACCTCCAGCTTTGCTCTATTCCCCCATGTCCTGTCACTCCCTGATAGCCTAAAATGTCCCTCCCCAGCTTTCTTGCAGGCCCCCTTCAGATCCTGGAAGGCCACCAGAAGGTTCCCTGGGAGCCTCCTCTTCTCCAGCCTGAACAGCCCCAACTCTTTCAGTCTGTCCTCATAGGAGAGGTGCTGCAGCCCTCTGAGCATCCTCATGTCCCTTCTCTGGACACGCTCCAGCATGTCCAAATCCCTCTTGTCCCAAGGGCTCCAGAACTGGATGCAGTACTCCAGGTGGGGTCTCACCAGGGTGGAGTAGAGGGGGAGAATCACTTCCCTGGCCCTGCTGCCCACACTGCTCCTGCTGCAGCCCAGGATCTGCTTGGCTTTCTGGGCTGCAAGTGCCCACAAGTAGTTAATTCAGAATAGCTACCTCTGTGAGGAGCCTTTCCAGACTCATTCTGTGTGAGCATCCATACCACCTCAGTTTCCCTGTGGTAGAAGTGTGTGGCAGCAGGAGTCCATCACGTACACTGAAAGGGGTTTTCAGGTTGTCAATACTGCTCCTGGAGCCCAACGTTCAGCACTCATTTCAAGAACTCAGTCCAAGGGAGGGAGTGCCAGACTTGGAGTGCTCCACTTCAAACTGTTCACAGATTGCTTCACATAACTTTTTAATGTGAAATCTACACAGGGACCACAACAGCTCTTCCAGGAAGGGTTAGAGTTAGTGTTTAGGGTTAGTGTTAGGGTTTAGAGTTAGGACTAGGGTTAAGGTTAGGAGTTAGGGTAAGGACCAGGATCAGGGTCAAGGTGAGGATTAGGGCCAGGGTCAGGGTTAGGGTTAGGATTAGGGTCAGAGTCAGGGTTAGAGTTAGGATTAGTGCTAGGGTTTGCGTTAAGGTTAGTGTTAGGCTGAAAGGTTAAGGTGAAGGTTAGAGTTAGGGTGAGAGGCTAGGGTTAGGGTTTGGATTAGGATTAGAGTTCAGATTTGGGTTAGTACGTGGCAGGTAGGAGGTCAAATATTTTTTTGCAGAGCCACAAGCAACTTGACATACATTGGTTCAAAATTCTCTTGAATATTTGGGAAGTTTGGGAAAGGCTCAGAGGGTTCTCAAGGTTAGAAAGATAGGCAACAGCAGCCTACTGTAGATCTTGTTGAAAAAGGTCCTAAACTATATATTTTACTTCCAAATTATATCCTGGTTTTCAAGTTGCAGCGTAGTGGCTTCTCTGGAGACAGTTTAGAGTGGTTGTGCTTTCATCCCTCGTTCAGTTCAGAGGAAAGGAAACAAAAGGCAAGGAAAAGACTTCCTTAAATGGCCCAGTCTCCCTAATTCCCATCTTACTGCAGAGGCAACTCCATCCTGTTTCAAAGTGAAAGAAAGGACACACTGCGGTAAAGTGCAGAGGCTCGAACCCTGATTTAATATTGGAGCAGGCTAATGTACTTATCATGGGAAACATATAAATACAAAGCTTAAAATAGCTCATGCAGTGCTTCTGTAATGTAAAATGTGTTCAGATAGGAACGCTAAAAAAAAAAACAAACAAAAACAAGACAACCAAAAAAACAAACCTGTTTTGAAAATACAAACGAGTTGAAACATCCAGAAACTGCGTATTCCAAAACTTCTAAATTTTGGTCATTGCATGATTTTTTACCATCGATCCCACATCCAGCAAAATTAGATTTACTGTCCTTGCTTCTTATGAAATTACACAGAGGCTGCTGCTTTATTCCTCTCCAGGACAGTAAAAAGCAATAAAATTCTTGCAGATTTCGACAGCAGGCAATTCAATAAAAGGCTATGTATATTTTATAAGTACAATAAAGACAAGTCTATAGCTGAATCATAAATGGGGTTTTGTTTGGTTGGTTTGTTTTCTGTAAGCATCCTTGTTGGAGTCTGCTCTCAACACAGGTTGGTCTCCTTAACACGCTGCCTTCCCTTTTTTGGGGGGGAGAAGCCAAATGAAATTTCTATCTTTATAATGTATTCTTTCAGTTTTGCTCATGGGATTTTGCAATGTGTGTCTGTTTAAAATTTAAAGGTGTTGTGGAGCTCAATACTTTCCTGTCCTTGATTAGTGCTATAAAATTTTACTTTTTTTTTTTTTTTTTACATTGTAAAGTGTATCTATCCTGTCATTGTGGCATTCCTCTTTTGGCTTGTGTTTTGGTTTGGGTTTTTGTAAGCAAACACTAAATATTTCAAATGAACATAATTATTTCTTAGACTTGCATCAACGCTCAGATTTTGGTTTTGACTCTGAACTAATACAAGATAACATTGAAATTAGTGGATTGGTGTATTTCTGAACAGTAGTGCTACAAAGGATTTAGTAACAGTGCTTGACGGTGGAAACATCAAATTTTACACTTATACAGGTCTACACCTTTTCTCCTCACTTGAAGGAAGAAGCTGGACTCAGACTAAATTAAAAATATGCTCCCTCTTCCCAATCTCTAGTGCCAGTTCTACAACAGCAGAGGTCCATGTGAGCAGGGAGTGTGGCATCAAAATTCAGGTTTCCTGGAGAAGGAAACTTTTCTATTTATCTACATAGAATCAGGTACCAGAGTTTGGCCTTCTCAGTAGTTTGCTAGTTCAAGTCAGGCCATACATCGCTTTATCAGCTATTGTCATCTTATTAATAACTATATAATAACTTATTGTCATAGAATCATAGAATGGCCCAGGTTGGAAGGGCCCTTAGAGATCATTTACTTCAACTTCCCTGCCATGGACAGGGACACCTCTCAACTAGAGTCAGCTGCTCAAAGCCTCATGCAACCTGGGCTGAAACATTCACAGGGAGGAGGCATCCATAGCTCCCTAGGAAGCCTATTCCAGAGTCTCACTACCCTCGTATTGAAGAATTTCTTCCTAAGACCCAGTCTAAATCTATTCTCCCTCAGCTTAAAACCATTCCCTCTTGTCCTATTGCTAGACATCCTTATGAAAAGTTCCTCTCCAGCCTTTCTGTAGGATCCTTTAAGGTATTATAAGGCTGCTCTAGGGTCCACTCAGAGCCTTGCCTTCTCTTCTCTTCTCTTCTCTTCTCTTCTCTTCTCTTCTCTTCTCTTCTCTTCTCTTCTCTTGGGTGAGCAACCCCAGCTCCTTCAGCCTATCTTCATAGCAGAGGTGTTCCACCTATTACCTATAAAGGTTGGAGATACAGATATGGAAATAAGTTGATGCTGGCAGTGTTACACTGAATTTCTCATCATCAACAGATTTATCCTGGTTGCCTGCAAAGTACTCCACGGCATTGAACAAATTGCATTCAGTGTACCTGAAAAAGCCAGACACAAAAGGAGCAGTTTCAAATAGGAAGAACCAATAAAGCCATGTTCTAGGAAAAAAGGGGGGAGAAATAGCAAATAAAAAAAAGTCCTCTTCTGGTAGCAACAACCAGATCATGAGGAGGTTATGGTATATAACCATGAAATTACTTTCTTTGAGGCACTGATTAAAATGTGGCAACATAGACCCAGTCTGCCAGCTTGGTACACCTGCCCTAATGCACACAAAATCTTTGGTGCCTCTAATGAAGTGCAATTACACAGGTCCTTCCTCTTTTCATTTTGCAACTGCATGTGAATTGCCTGCCTCAGCTTGAAAATAAGTGGATCCTATGGGATGAGGAACTGCCTGCAATGACTGACACCTCGCACCAAAGGACACAGCTTCACAGAAGCCCATGATTTTTCCCTACCTGGAGTTCAGCCATGGCTCTAAATTCCATTAGCAAAAAAATGGAGGCAACAGTGATTTTTAGCACCAATATTCTCTCTCAGCAGTGTAAAATAACATCAGTGCAACTGTGTGCCAGGACACGGAGCCCTAACTCGTAACTCACAGAGGCAGCGCAACTTGGTCCAGCAATCTATGCCAAGCAACTAGGAGTTTTAAATCAGGCTTCCCTTCTGGGAAAATTAATTGGAGGTGTCTTATTTTTATATTAGCTTTAAGAAGCACTTATAAAGGATTTGATTCTGCAGTGAGAGAATTTAATGAGTACTTCCTTCAAAGAGCCTAAGTGGTTGGCAGCCTTATTCCACAAAAGGAGCATTTCAAGTATTTGGCTTTGGATATCACAAGCACCACACTTCAAAATAATTTATTTTGTACAGATATGGTCTTTCTATTTTCCAGTAGTAAAAGGGGAAAGCTTTACATTATTTTTGGATGGTTTAAAAGTAGGCAAAAGCAAACATTTTCTGCTGTTCAGTTCAATGTCAAGAGTGGCCAGATGGTGCCGCACGGGAATAAAATAAGGGTTCCCCTCAGCAGCAACAAGCTTCTGGGATGGTGCAGCCAAAGCTCGGCGAATGACACCATCTGTGGTTTCCTGCTAAGCTCAGTGGGCCCTAGAGACCTCTGTGACCATCAGGACTCAGCACATGAGCAGCAACCAGGCAGCATCCCCAAAGGCTGCTGACAGCAGGAACAAGCCAACAGGCAAACATTCTTTTAAATTAAGTTCATTCTTCTTAAAAAAAACATGAAGAGAGATAAGCTTATGAACCACCTGCAGCCTCCATGCAATTGGTATCCAAGGAATAATCAGGCTGTAAGTTGGGGCCAGTTATTTTATCTCCGCAGAGGATCCTTGGTTAGAGAAAGAGGCCAGCTGAGCTGCCAACCAGCTTTTTAGTCAGTGTTCTGTTTCTCGCCTTCTCTCTGCATTCATTTGATGAGCATCACAGGAAACAAAAGCAGATACCAAAAACAACCACAACAAAATCAGCCTGGGTGGGCATCTGACATATTTATCAAATATCCATCTTCTGAACCGCATTCACCAAAATCAGGAGAAAGGAGGGAGGCCAAATAGGTTTTGTCACATATTGCAAGCTCCAGTGCCCCCAGCTATGAGCAAACCTCTTCAGCTGGACCTCTTAACACAAACATCTCACTAATTGAAGCTGCATTTTTGTGCAATACTTTGCAATTCTATTATTCCCATTTTAATGCCGGTTATAACAACCGCTGGTTCTAACAGCCATTAGCCTCAGGGCCCTTGTTTGCACTGCAATTAAAATGCAAAGTAAACTTGGACACGCTGGTAATAGACGATAGAATTCTGGAGTTTGGTTTTGTATCCACGAGGCTTTTATACTTTTTGTCATGGCCATAAATCTCAAAGTGAAGCTTTACTATATTTACAGGTGTCTGGAAACACCAGAAAATGCCCCAAATGTTAATATCCTTGCTTATAATCATGAATTNCTATTGCACTGATAAAAAAAAAAAAAAAAAGAAACCAAAAACCAACAGTTAATGCTGTTTTAATTTGTTTCCTTTGTAAAATAGAAACTCAGCTCAACAGTTTTCAAAAAGCCTGTACAGTGGCACTGTACAATCTTCCCTAGATAATAATTTTTTCAACCAGGCTTCTCACAAGTGCCTCAAAGTCTCTTCTATGCCTTTTTTCACTTGTCCCTGTTTTATTCTGCTCATCTTTAGTGCTGGGGACTTTGCCTTCCCCCACCCTGCATTGCAAGAGTTAGAGGTTCTTCTTCTGTAGCAGATGCAATATTGTGTAATTGTTTCCATTTCAAATTTAATCTCAAATTCGGTCTTTCCTCATTCAAAACTTCCTTGCCCTAGTGCTTATCTTTCTCATATATCGCTTAATTTGCTAACATAGCAAATAACAAATAGCTGATAACAGCTACAAAAGGCAGCTGGATATTTGTGCTGCACAAAATACCAGCTTTCTCATGTTTGTATTAAGGTTCTTGTTAGAGTTCCTGTTAAAGTAGGATCTGGACTTAAAAATCTGTAAATGTGCACAATTAGACTTTAAAATGCATGCACAGACAAATTCATTTTGTTTTGCTTTGCTTTGGTTTGCTTTGGTTTCGCTTTGTGTTGTTTTGTTCAGAGGTAGAACTTCATAAAATTAGTATGGTTTCCATCTCGAAGAACTCATTCAGCCCCTCTCTTCCCTTCTGTGTTTTAACATCTTCTCCTGCTAACTCTGAGGCAGGGAATATCTCTGTTGGGTTTGGCTGGGTGAAATTTTAAGGAGACATGGGGTGAGACTTCTCCAGCTTGTGTGACCCCAATCCATGTGATGCACACAAGAGCTCAAGCGCTTGGCCATGTTTTGCTGGAGCCTTTTCGCCTTAACAGCAAAGCAAGGGTCTAGTTTAGAGCCTTGACAGTGAAATCGGGAGGCAAATAGCAGGTTCCTTATGGTGTGAGGGCAGGAGCCATTAACACCACCCAGCACATCTCTCGTCCACATGTAGTATTCATTATTGCATTTCACCGAGGAGTCAAATCTAGGTTTTGAATGTAAAGATCTGGAGATGACCACGTTTTCTTTAACAAAACGATTAAGCACAATAAACGTTAATTTTCGGACGCTTTATGAAGAGCTAAACCCAGCGCACTGGAAGTGCTCGCAGGCATCGCTCCCCGCGCTGGGCTGAGAACGGGCGCCCCAGCTTGGAGCGCCACCTGCTGGGCCAGACAGACACGGCAGCCGCCCCGCTCGCAGCGACACCTCAATGTCCTCTGAGGGGACCAACACTGAATCCGCAGTGCCGAGTACGGGGGGACAAGCTCTTCACAGGTTCTGCTGGCCACATTACTGCTGATACAAGCCAGGACGCTTGTATCATATTTAGCTGGCTGTTGCCCAACACTTCCAGGTCCTTCCTTTCCCATCAGGCAGCTTTCCGCCCACTCTTCCCCAAGCCTGGAGCGTTGCATGGGATTGCTGTGACCCAGATGCAGGACCCAGCACTTGGCCTCGTTGAACCTCACACCACAGGACTCAGCCCATGGATCCAGTCCATCCAGATCCCTCTGTAAAGCCTCCCTACCTTCAAGCAGATCAACACACCCACCTAAGTTGGTGCAGTCTGCAAGCAGACCAAAGGTGCATCATCCATGGAGAGGATGGAATAACTTGAAAAATGATGCGCTGTACTGGGATGTATCAGAGTTGCCTATCCTTAGGTGTCTCACACATACCAGCAGATTGAGGGCAGGCAAAAAAATTTAAAAAATACATTTTTCCTCTGCCAATATGTAAATAGCACCTCCAGTGCCTCAACAGAACCATCGCCCTCCAGTGCCTCTACAGTAATGTCCCTCTCCTTTACACAGAAGAGTTAGTTAACAGTGATTTTAACTGAGAGGAGCCACACATTCATCTCCTGAAGGATTAATAGGCATGGAGCTCTTGCTGAATGATTCTTTGTTTGGAACCACCAAGAAATCAGATGTGAAAGCCATATGAATACACAGAAATGGACCTGAAGAACATGAAAATCGTATCTGGAATGTGGGTGGAGGCATGATGGGATTCCATCCCTCCTCATGGATCTGGGCTAACTCCCACACAGAAAATAACAGGAAGCACTACACGAGCTGCAAGAAGTCATCTTAGCTTTAAAGACATGGGTTTTAATATGAAAGTAATGTTTCAAGGACACCGAGGCAACGAGTGGTGTGGAAACCTTAACTTGACATTTCCCTGTGGAGAAATTCCTACAAAATGGCATATTAGATGCTGCTTGCCATTCCCCTAAAACACGGGGGGAAAACTAAGGACACTGAACTGGGGAAGATCATTGATCTGCTCCAAACGATACCAACTTTGTGCATTGTCAAAGCATTTCTTCTGTGAGAAGCATCAAGTAATCAACCTGGTTTGGATGGCTCCTTCGATTGTGTCATTTCTTATGCCACATCAGCACCTTGTCTAGGGCACTGGCACTCCTCAGGAAGTGAATGTTTTCCATACCGTTTCTAAGACACATCAGCTTCAGCTCTCTATCACTGTTAGTCAACAGCCGGGAATTTTTGATGCAGTAACCTCACCCTTCAGCTGCTGCTACCAAGCGTCAGTCTGGGTTTAGTTGCTCAGAATCGCTTTGCTCGGTGGCGGCAGCAGCAGCACCACTGGAGCAGCGGCAGGATGCCCATTGACAAACCACCTGCATCCAGATCCCTTTTCCAGAAAGGTGTTCAACAAACCACCTGCTGTGTTCAGAGACCAGCTGAAGATGGCATAACGCAATAAATATTTTGCCATTTACATCTCTTGCAAAGGACTGCAAGAATGTTTGTTTCCTCCTGGGCTGCCCAGCTGCGCTCACATTCCCAAAGCCTTCTGCTTTTTCTCTTACTGCCGTTTGTAGAACACCTGGTTTTGCACTTAACCACCACCTTTTAAGACCTGTTCACGTTTCACTGCGGCATTCCAGGAGCCCGGTGCTGTCGATCCCGCTGGTGACAGCCTCAGACGTCCCTCGGGTGGGCGAGAACACCGCCACCCCTCACGTCCAAAAGCTTTTCAACAGCACTTTAAGAACATGGAACAAGCGCCGGACACGTGTTTCAGACCCGGCGCAGGGGGAGGCCGAGGGCACTCTCGGGGCACAGAGGCCATTTATCGGGCGCGGCGGTAGCTCAGTTGCCCAGAGAGACGGGCACTGAGGGCCGAGGGGGCTACCGGGGGTACAAGGTGCCAGGAGGCTCAGACGCAGTTGCTGCAGGCGCCCGCCTAGCAGCGAGGGGGCGCAACAGGCCAGCGCCAGCTCCAGCTCGGAGCAGCGCCTGATGGGGTCTCGGCGGCTCCAAGTGGCCACGAACGCGGAAGCCGAGCCAGCAGGGGGCGCTACCACGGCCCCGGGGAAGGGTCGCAGTCGCTCGCTCTCCCGCCGCTGAGCAGCCCCCGGGCGGCCTCTCATGACCCCCACCTGGCGGGCAGGAAGCGGAAGGCTGACCTGGGCTGTCATGTGACTGGGATGCGGAACCTCCACACGGTACGAGGGGGGCAGCTTCCGGCGTCGGCCGGGCTGGAGCGCGGAGGTATCGCAGGCCGCACCGAGCGCTGAGGCCGGGCCCCATCCCGCTATGCGAGAGATTCCGAGGTCCACAGGTGAGATGTTGCCCGATTATGGTCTTCGGGAGGACGCGCGGCTGTCGGGCCTGGTTCCGCGGGCCGCTGTGAGGCGGGACGGCGACTGAGGCCTTCCCTTTCCCTCCCGCGCCGCTTCCCGGCGGGCCGAGGAGCCGCGAGAGGAGGGTGCTGGGCCCGGTCCGCTTCAGACAGGACCGATTGGCGCTTCTGCCTCCCGCTCGGCCGCGGGGAGCGCCGGGGCCAAGCTGGGCTTGCAGCCGTGGTTTGTAACGCTCCAGCCAGGGCCCTACCGGTGCGTCTGTGGCAGCCTGTGCCGTAGCGTCCTGAGGCACTGCCGTAACAGATGTAGGAGATTATTTTTTTCAGAAGCTCTCTATACAGAGAACTAAGTTAACTACCTACTAGCATTTCGTAGTTTTATTTTTAAGCAGATAATAACTTTCCTTATTTCCTTTTTTTTTTATTCGTTATACTCGCCAAATTTTGTTATTCGGGCTAAAGAAACAGAAGAGGTTGTGAGAGGAGGAAATGAAACTCACATGGAAAAATCAAAGTTTTCTTGGCTCATGTGGCTTTACTAACACAGACCTTCACTTACATTTTGATGACTTCGGGTTTTATGAGAATTTTAAATATATAAAAGTCTGTTCCCATCTAGAACAGATTCAGTGGTGGCATGCCTAGACCTCGTTGGAAGATGGCAGTTTAAAGCAACAGTAATTATATAAGTTTTATAGACACACCTTTTTAAATTCCAGTTGAACATATCCTGAAGGCTTGTCTCTCTTGTAGGCAAGTACTGAAAAATAGCCCCTTAAATCCAGTATGGTACATTTTGAAAGGTAGTAAAGAACTGTATGGATAACAAAACCTGATTTTTTTTTATAAAAGGCTGAGTGTAGGCTAGGCATATGATAACTGTTTGAAATACTTAAATAGTGTTCTCAAGTTGTTTTTAAGTGAAGTGGTACAAAAATAAAGAACTGAGCTGGCAGGCTTAGTATTCTGTTGCTCTGTGAAAAAACATCAGTAGCTGCCTTGGTTTCATGAAGTGGATTGGTTGTGTGGGTATGTAGCAGGACTGACGTGCTGAGGAAAAAAACTGAGGAGTGCTGAAAACAGTGTAATATAAGGGTGGTCTTCTGCTGTTGTGTGGGTGACTACTTGAGGAAAATCAGCTGAAGCACGAGGTTTTCAGAGATTTCTTTTCCAAGGCAATAATTTTAAAATCTGCTCTTTCTAGTACTCCACTGAATTCATTAAATTAAGAACCATTCAGACCACTGAACGATTTGTGTTAACAATCACACTGACTGATCTATAGGACTGCTTAAAAGTGGTTATATTGCTGCTGGGTTATAAATGTAGCAGTATTCAGTCCAAATTCCATATCTGTTTCTAAGGTACAACAGTTTGTGTTAATTCACTTCTGATGAGCTACTTACTGTCTTTAGATGTTGTATTTCACCTAAAGGGTTGGGAAGTGATGCTGATGCTGTTTTCTGGTTTGTACCTTTATGTAAAATTTGTGTGTGCTTTTGTAAATACATCTCAAGAAGCTTGTTCAAGGATGCTCATTGCCATGTATAGCTTATCAGAAGTTTAAAGTGATCTGTGAGGCCTGAAAATGAGGACTCTAGGAAGTAATGTTTTGTGGTGCAAAGGGCTTTCCTCTTGTAACAGTCAAAGCACCTAAAGTACTGGTGTCCTGGATTTGGGTTGTATCCTCAGTTGATGCATCTTGGTGAAGATCTTGGCAGAATATAACTGCTCACCGACGATGTATGGAAGCAATATTTGTAGGAAAACTGCCCTGTGCCACCAAGTGTTTGAAAGAGAAATTACAGTTAGGACTGTATCTGAGGATACTGAGGTAATTAGTAGATGCCTCTTAAGTTAAAACAGTAATGATTTGTGAAAATGCAAAAGCCAGTGTGACTGTGTACAGCAAGTATTGGTGCTCAACTATTAACAGTTTTAGTCACTTGACTGCCCCACGATAGAGGCTTTATTCAGTCCTTCCAGTCCTCCCTTCCACAGCATTGGAAATCAGTGTAAAATATGAAGACAGAAGGTAACTGTGGTCATAAAAAGAACAATTTGGGTGGTTGGGCTTTTTACTGCATTGCTGTGATTATCTCTGGTTACAAATGGGTTTCATAAACAGATTATTCTTACCAATCTGTTTTCTTCAGAGACTTTAATAAAAGAGTTGCATTCATACAATGCTTCTAGTGAAAAATTAAAAGGAAACTTAAAAGCATGATCACAATTCTGCAGAAGATGCCAGTTTCAATGTTTGCAAGGCATTTGAGACTGTGTATGTTGAAGAATACTGATGGCTTGCTGACTCCTCTGTTCTCTTTTCTGTGGAAAGCCTCACCTTCTTGTAGGATAACAGCAAATAGTCAGCATTTGCCTGTGTTCCTTGGGCATGTCATCCTCTTCTAGCACTGAAACTCCGGGGATGGAATGCTGAATTTTTTGGGGAATGTGGGAATAGTTGTCAAGAATATCAGCTAGGAAACAGATCAGAATCGTAAGGAAGGGATTATGTAACCATGAGCCATTGATTAAAAGGGGAATGATTTACATAATCACTCCTCTGTAGCCTGCATTTTGTGAACTAACACTGCTGCTTTTCCTGCACTTAACAGTTATAAATCTGTGCTGGTGTGCCAGCATTTTAACACAGTGCACCAAATAAGCAGCTTTCTATTGAGGGTGACATAACTGTATGGAAAGTACTCTGGCTATCGAACAAGCTCTCCGTAGCAGGGAGCATAATCATGTCTTCTCAATTCCATATTTCCATAGGTGTACTTTTACTTCAAAGTCTTCCAACTGTTGGTAATGCAAATTCTACTTTTGTACTATATAACAAGATGTTTTAAATTCTGTATGTATGCACTGCCTACTGATTCACCAGGTATTCTCTCTTGGGTATGCAGCCCCATCTGTTAAAACTTTCCCACTTAAGAATAACAGAATTTGACACAGGGGAACTGCTCGCTGTTTCTTCTGGAATGCTGTTGCACTTTATGCTGTTTATAGCTCCCGATACAGTTGATGAGTCCTCTAGGATAGAAGATCCAAAATGTGTTGGCATAGCAGTTTGTGGCTTCAGTACAACTTTCAGAAAAGACAGATGAAATGGGGTGGGAGAAATGAAACTACAGCAGTAGCATAGGTTCCAGAAAACGTTGAGTTCCATATGAGTGTGTTTAAATGTTATGTTTTAAAGAAATGGTGTAGAAGACAATTGAAAGATCAGTACTTTACTAAGCAGAGTTTCTGAATTTTTTCTTTTTCTTGCAGCACAACACTAAATTTGTAATGAAATGGAGTCTGGGTCAAGCTCTTTTCGAGTGGAATTTCCAGATTTTTCTAGCACCATATTGCAGAAATTAAACCAGCAACGCCAGCAAGGACAATTATGTGATGTATCCATTGTAGTTCAGGGCCATCTCTTCAGGGCCCACAAAGCTGTTCTTGCAGCTAGTTCACCTTACTTCTGTGATCAGGTTCTCCTAAAAAACAGCAGGCGAATAGTCCTGCCTGATGTGATGAATCCCAGAGTATTTGAAAACATTCTTCTGTCTACTTATACAGGCCGGCTGGTAATGCCTGCTCCAGAGATTGTTAGTTATTTGACAGCAGCAAGTTTCCTTCAGATGTGGCATGTAGTGGATAAATGCACCGAAGTTCTGGAGGGGAACCCAACAGTTCTGTGTCAGAAGATGAATCATGGCAGTGATCATCAGTCCCCGAGCAGTAGTAGTTACAATGGCCTTGTTGAAACCTTTGAACTTGGCTCTGGAGGACAGACAGAATTCCACAAAGTGCAGGAGTTAAGAGATGGCGAAAATGAAGAAGAGAGCTCTAAGGATGAGCTGTCATGTCAGCTGACAGAACATGAATACCTTCCCAGTAATTCTTCAACAGAACATGATAGACTTAGCACTGGAATGACAAGCCAGGACGGTGAAGAAGGAACTAGTGATAGTGCAGATTATCAGTACACCAGACCTATGTATAGCAAACCCAGCATCATGTCTCACAAGCGGTGGATCCATGTGAAACCAGAAAGATTTGAACAAGACTGTGAAGGAGTTGATAATCCTTATGATGAACACCAGGTTTCTGAATCCATGAATGCCATTCAGGCAGACCATTCAATTCAGTCCTCAGGTGTTGAAGACTTTCATATAGGTGACAAAAAGATGGAAGCTGAATTTGATGAACAGGCAGATGAAAGTAATTATGATGAACAAGTTGACTTCTATGGCTCTTCTATGGAAGAATTTTCTGGTGAAAGGGCAGATGGGAATATTAGTGCCCACAGACAGGATCTTATGATAGCAGCAGGCTACGGTGAAGGCATTGAAATGGCTACAGGAATTAAAGAAGAAACATCTCTCACTGGATTCTCACATGCTGATAAGCTGTACCCTTGTCAGTGTGGGAAAAGCTTTACACACAAAAGTCAGAGAGATCGGCATATGAGTATGCACCTTGGGCTTCGACCTTATGGCTGTGGTGTCTGTGGTAAGAAATTCAAAATGAAACACCATCTTGTGGGCCACATGAAAATCCATACGGGCATAAAGCCCTATGAGTGTAACATCTGTGGGAAAAGGTTCATGTGGCGGGACAGTTTTCATCGGCATGTGACGTCTTGTACCAAGTCGTATCAAGCTTCTAAAGCTGAGCAGAGTACTACTGAAATGAACTAAAACATCAATGCTTACATTAGTTTAGGAGAGTAAGCAGAATAAACTAATTATGCAAATAAAGCTTGGTACTTGCTATTGTAAATTCTCAAAAAAAACAAGTTGTAATAATCACGCTGGTATGAGCAGACCAAATTTTCCCATTTTCCATAGTATTACTGCAGGTGGTCAATGTGTGAAGTGCAAACGGTAAATCTGAAAGGTTCCTGCAGAATGAGGTCTGCACGGCCTTAGTGACACCAATCACAGCAGTATTTAGAAACCCTGTTGTTTTTCTAAGTCTTACAAATTCACAGTAAAACCCAGATCTAAATTGACCTGAATCCTGCAAATACTTAGATGAAGCAGGAATTCAAGAAACCCTACTTTACAAAAAAAGAGAACTAGAATGGCCAAACCAGGTTATATAATTCACCTCAAACTGGAGACTGCCAGCATACTTAACATGCATCATTAGATAGTCTGCATCATGACCTGTCTGGACATGTTCTCCTACAACCTGCTTTAGGCAAACCTGTGTTAGCAGGAGAGTTAGATCTGCAGAAGTCCCTTCCATTCTATGATTAGATAGCCTTTATTATATTGCTTAGTGAAAGGCTGTGTTAAAGGTGATTTGGTTTTCTTTTATCTGTCTTCCATTCTTTATCCTTCATCAGTAAAACAATGTCTGATTTGTGCTGATTTCTATGTAGAGTCTGTAAAGCACTTAATTAGAGTTGAGCACTATATAAACTTCAATCTGTTAGGTATAATTTGTCTTTGCTCTAGGGTCTAATGCTGTATGACTCTTGGCTTGACTTGATTTTAACTGCTACATCGTGAGAGCTTCTAGAAGTGTGTGTCATAAGTAAGCCTTGTCCAAAACAAAAGTGAAATGTAAAATTTGGAACTTACCCAAAATATTCTAACATTTCAGCTGTGTGGTGACTCACTACAGTAGCAAGTACCAAACCTGGTGGATTCATGAATTGACTTTTTATTGGTACAAATCTTCTATCTAGTTTTAGAAACCTCCTTTAAGAAAATTACTTAGTCATTGATAGATATTTATACTTTTAATTCTTTACTCTTTGAATATTAAGAACTATAATAGAGATTCTTGGTACTGAACTACTGTGACTGGTTACATGTGATCACAAGCAGTCAGAGTTGTTTACCTCTTCAAATGAAGTTGCTTGTGGAAAAAAGTAGAAAGCGTGGTATTTGGATCTTTAGTGGTACTGCAGAACAAGGTACCATGCTCATGTCCAAAGGCTGGATTTTTGCTGGGCAAGTGGCACTTCTCCTTCGCTGGGATGAGGATCTAAGTGCTGGGCTCTCATTCTTGGAGATAGATGGAGGAGTGTTTGTAGTTCTGAGAGTTGCTGCCAGCTCTGCAGGTAGAGTGAATACATCAATTGTGAAAGTGGCAACGGGATTTGGGGGTTGAAAGCTTAGTGCAGTCCTGTGCAAAAGCAATTGACCCTTTTTTGTAGTTTACTGAAACTTATAAGGAAACAGCCTTTAGAGCTTACACGGACTATACTAGAAAGGGGTGATGTTCAAGTACAATGCTGGTAACAGTGGGAAAATGTTTACTGGCAACAAAGGCCTGAGCTTGTCTGGCCCCAGTCTGTGTATTAGCTGCTGCAATACACAGGATAATGTACTTGAATAGATGACCCTGTATGGTGAAGCAAAACCATATGAAGATAATTACTGTTCAGATGATTTTTTGAACACCAGTTACAAATTGTCTTAAAATGCAGCCAAACTGTATCCTGAACGTGAATGTCTGATACAAGCTGAGGGTTTACTACTCAGTAGGCTGTAATTACTGTAACTTTTTTCCTGGCATTCTATTTACAAACTTTAATTTTTTTAAGAGGCTCTTAATCTTCTAATGCTTCAGATATTTTTCCTATGGAATTTTGTTAAAACAGATATTCCCAAATATGATGAACCCATTGCAGGCAATGGGCACAAATGGTCAGCGCCACAGAGTTCCTACTCTTAGCACTTAATTGAACTCTCCAATATGTCCTGGTGGCCAAATATAATCCTTGTAATCAAGGAAACTAAACAGGGATTTCCTCACTAACACTGTAACCTGCTTAATGTATAGAAGCACTTTGTATTAAAAAAAAACAAATTTAAAAACACACAAAAAAAAAGCAAAACAGAAAAGCAAAACATGAAACTTTATAAGCATGTTTTCTAAACTTAGAAGTTATATTTCCTTTATGGTTTGTTTCCACACTGCTAACACTGTCTTTTTAAATATTAAAAATAATAATAATTATTATAATGTTTGCCTGTTTACATGAGTGTAGAGAAAAAGGTTCCTGCACTCCGTGGCCCTATTTTTCCAATCTCCAAGGCCTTACTACATACAGGGTGTTATTTCTGCAAGTACCATCATCACATTTGAGGGAAGGTACTCTCATACTCATTTCCAGAATGATATGTATGTTACATTAGTTCTCAACCCCTTTCAAATTGTCACTTCAGTGTTGCATAAAAAGGTTAAGGGTGCCTCTTCCCATTTAACCATAAAAAGGGCTGGTCAGAACCACCGGACAGAAAACCATGATTAAGCAAAAAAATTATTTCTGTTGAACCCGGACCATCCTACAGAGCTGCCAGCAAAACTGTTTCTTTTACCAGCTTGGAATGACTTTCATATAGGACATTTCAAAGTTAAACATTACTCCTATTTGCAGTTAAATTACTTTGAAATAAAGCTTTAAAATAAAATATACTGCGAGAGACACTTTAAAGGTTTTATAACAGGTCCAGTAGATCATATTATAGAACCATGTCCTTTTTTTAATGACTTAGCATGAATAGTAACTTTTTAATATTTGCCTATTACTGTTTTAGCCCATATTATGACATTGTCTTCAAAGTTCAACAAATGTTCCTCCACTGATTTTGTAGCAGTTGAGTTTCTGATGTTAATTTACATTATACCAGCTGATTGCAGGAAAATACTCATCTTGTTGCCATGAAATATAGTTGAGAGGGTTGGTGATTTAAAAGAAGCTTGAGTTACAGGCAGAGTAGTTCACTTGTGGGGTTTTTCTGATTTTAATTTATTGTCCTTTGACAAACTTGTAATTACTGAATTGGGTAGTGGTGGGGAAGATAACAAAAAAAATTACTTAAACACTGAAGCACACATCTTTCCTCCCCGCTTTCTTCAGGCTCAACTTAAGCCTAACACCTTCTTGCCCTTGTAGTTTCCCTTGCTATGTCAGTGAGTTGCTATCAGCCTCTGCTAATTCTTTTAGTGAGGTAAGGAGTCACGCAGGAGGTTGGGCTTATATACATACTGATTTGTCTGATGCTCTTCACTTCGTAGTGGGTGTAAGGTGTTGCTCTGGGCTTGTTAGTGTTGCTATTCACAGTGGCATCAAGTGATAGTCCCTTCAGGGATGTGCCTGTTCCAGCTTAGGTCATCTGTGGGCCTCTGTTATTCAAAGGCATCCTTGCTCTGGCATGGCTTAGCTCTAGCCTAAAGTCCCCTCAGAAGTGAATCTCAAACATGGAGCGTGTCCTCTTGTGAGTGTGTCTCTGTACATGTCCTCAGTGTCTTTGACCTCCATTTTCCCAAGAGTAGCTCTTCGGTTTCTCTGTGTTTCCCCAGGAGTATTTTCTCCTTCTGTGTCTCCCCACACCTCTTCTTAACAATTGCCACTCTTTCTTAATTATGTTCAAGCAGAGGCATTGTGCATTCCTGGTTGAAGTTTGGGCATGCAGTGGATTGTTTGCATCCCTTTCAGTGCAGGCTAGAACCTGTTTTGACTAGCACTAGGTAGCTACAACTTATTGCCACATCTCACCCTTGCAACCCCCTGCAAGTGAAAACTCTGCAATATATATGCACAATGTATATGGCTGGACACACTAAACCAAAATATGCAAGTGTAACTTCTGCCAAGCTCTTAATCCTTGCTATTGGAGTGGTCTTGTTTAAGGTCCAAGGAATTGTGTCTTGTTTGAGGGCAGAAGCAATCCATATATATGTATATATAATGAATGCATATGTATTTGATAAATTTCATTAATCTTCCCTTAAGCTTCATCACCTTTACTGACAGAGCTTAGAAACATCTCTGTGGCTTTATATTGTTTGCTGTTGGCTGTAGTAAAGTGCATGTCTTCTGAAAAACTGCATTACTGTGCACACAGAAGACTTTTCAGAATTTCCTGCTGCTGTGAAGCCACCTATTGTCTTGTCAGTGGTAAGAACACTTAATGATACTACAGCTAATTTCCTTCTCATTCCACTTTGTAACTAAGACTTTAATTACTGTGGAACCTAGAACTGCCATTCTGATAAATCTAGCTCTTGGCAGAATTAAGATCTCTGCTTAGCTTTGTGTCTGGCCCTTTTGAGAGAGTTCTTTGAGGTTGGTTGGTTTGTTTGTTTGTTTTGGGTTTTGTTGGTTTTGTTGAGGGGGTGTTTGGGGTTTTGTTTGTCTTGGTTTTGGTTTGGTTTGGTTTTTTTTAAAGGTTACTTTGTTTGCTTTATGAGCAAGAAGGCAGACTGTAGGAGGTACTGTCAGTAAAACTTCTGCTCTTAGCTTTTTGTCATCTGAGATGTTTCTGTGGTTGTGAAACTGTTTTCCTGTATCAAAAGGAAGGCAGGTGATCAAAGGCTGATGTATTTGGTTTCTCATTATAAGAAGAATACTTGATGTCCCTGTATGATGGAGGCACATCGGGTCTTGTAATTTCACTACTTCTGTGTAGGTGCCAGAAAGGTGACCTGTCTCTAAGTTATGAGAGCCTTCAGCAGTTTATTGAATAATTTGCTTTAACAGAATTAGAACCTTTCTCAAAACAATGAAGGAAAGTTGGAGTTTTGTCCTTTAAATGCTTCATTGGATAGCTAGGCTTCTTCAGCTGTGAGGTGTAAGTTGTCAGTGCCCATGGGGAAGATGCTGGAAAACAAAATGGTCTATTTTTAATGTGATTAAACTGTAAGTTCCGATTTTTGCTTGAAGCCTGTGTCTGTTGATTGCTGCTCCTTTTTTTATTATTCATGATTTTCCATATTTCTTCCAGAAATGTAACTGTTCATGCAAGTCAAGTGAATCTTCCTTAATGAGGTATAAGTTTTTATTCTAAACAAGTCATTTATAATAGTAAATTTGCATATCTTGATATTTTGTGAGATGTTATGCCTGTATTGCAGAGGTTGGATAGTTTTATCTATAAATATTGCTGTCCTAATTGTACAGCATGGTTTTAATTTAATGTTACTGTTCAATATTTTCTTCTTATAGAAGAGTCCCATGCTCCTTTTTTGTATAACATGTTTTAATAAATGTTATCTGTCAACTTTGTAAATGTTTTCTTAAGCTTGAATGAGACGAATGCATGTCTAGTACTAGTATTTAATATTTCACTTTTGCCAAAACAAGAAGTGCTCAAACAAAAGTACAGATCCAAAAGTTGTTGATATATAAGTTTATTAAATATATAAAGAAAAAGTATATCTAGTAATGTGTCTTCTTGAAACACTGAGAACATGCCAGGCTAGCTTTAGAAAACATTAAACCCAAATGTACTGTTTTTAACACAGTAAGTTCATGAATTTGTGGAATTGGGCCCATTTCTTTGCTGCTTAGGTCATTAGTTCCCACATTAGTCCAAATTTCTTCTGTCTGCTTCTTGCAGAATGGTGATCTCTAAGGTCACAATGTACAGGCTGTTAGGAACATTCCACAACACTGACTTCATAGAAGGTGCAGCTGCATGTCCAAAATGCCTGCAGGTAGGTTTGAAGTAAATGCAGATAATATGGGGAATTTTTTTTTCTTTCCTAAGTATGAAAGAAATTTCATACTGTGAAAAGCATTATTTCCCTGTGAAGAGTCCTCTCCGTGAATAAAGTGAGGTGTTCTTACTAAAAAACTTACTCTGTCCAGCCTTCATCTGTTGAGTTGTCATGGAACTTGCATAGCTGATATTTCTTACTCAGCACCTTGGTGCTTGGTATCTGGAGAGAAAATGAACTCATTTAAAGCATATTCAGCTAATTCCTGCAGAAATCACTATTTGTGTGCCACACTTCTCAGTCTTCAGCAGCTGTAAATGGAATAAGGTAGAAGCACGTTTATTTTTTTAATGCTATTGGGTTACACTTTGCTGGAGGCATGTGAGAACAAACCCAAAATATTCTGAAATACCATTTCTGTGTCTGCTATTTAACTTCATTACTGAGGCCCTGGTCTGGATGCTTCTCTCATGCTGCTACTTCTATGACATTACCTTGTAAAACCTCAATTCTGAAGACTCTGTTCTGTGTTTTACAGAGAAAGGCACACCTCCAGAAAACAAAATGTGATATCCAAAGACAGACCATGTGGATGTCCCAGCAATACCTGCTGGATTAGTCAATCTGGCTCTGTATCAGGCAGTACATCTACTCTCTGGTAATACAGTGAATGGTTGCACTATATAAGCTACAAGCATACAAGGGAGAGAACCAAGAAATAGGTGTATGCTTGCTGCAGGAATGTGTGTAAGGGCAGTGTGACACAGGTGAACTGCTTAATTCCACATACTGCTCAGTAAAGGTGGTGGTTCACAACTTGGAAGGTGGCCCCTTCCCAGCTTCCTCACTGTACCTCTATGCAGCTAGATGAGGATGACACTTGAAGTGCACCTGGGCCAAGAGAAATGGGTCTATCCAAACGCAGGAAACGGAGCTGTACCTGAAGTGACACTGATGATGTGTTGCTAAGCTGTTCACTGCCCGCTCTACCTCTTCATTGTCTGACATTCTCCACTATGGCTCGTTTGAGTACGTGTTCTGGACCTGAACACCGCAAGGATCCCAGGAACCGATGGGCCTGTGTCTTCGAGGGGGGAGTTCCACGGGACCCGGGCTCAGGGGCGTAGGCTTGGCGCACGCCTCAGCGAACGGGCAGGCGGGGCCCCGGGCCAAGTGGCCGAGCCCTCTCTCCGCTGCCGGTACGCGGACACCCCCCCCAGCCCCCTCGTCCCGGGCGGGGCGCTGACTCCGCCCGCTGCCTGGGCGCGTCGTCAGGAAGCGGAAGTGCTGCTGGGGAATCAGTTCCGGGTGCGAGTAGCTGTGGGAGCGGGCGGGAAGCGGCGGTGGGAGCGGGCAGGAGACGGGCCGGGCCGGGCCGGTGACCCGCCATGTGAGAGACCCTGACAGCTCCAGGTGAGCGGCAGGCGGGCCGGGGCACCGCAGCGGGCGCCTGTCTGAGGCTCGGCGCGGCGCTCCCGTGCGGGACGGAGGCCGTTCTGGGGAAAGGGGGTCCCGGCGCCCTGACAGGCCCCGCAGGGGCGGCGGCCGCGGGCAGGCGGCCGGACAGGCGGCCCCGTGGCCACGCAGAGCTCAGCAGCGGTGCCGTGCCAGCGGGCGACGCCTCGGTTCTGCCCCTGGCCGGCTGCCGCGGGGGCGAGCCGCGACACGGGCCGCCTGGAAGCGGCGACAGCGGCTCTGCTGCCGCCACCGATGCCGGCTCCGGCGAGGCTGCACCGCTTACAGCCTTCTCTCGCCAGAAGCTGTCGTCGCGTAACCTGAGTCTGAGCCTCTGGAGTAATTTTGGCTGGCTGGCAAGGAGCAGGGCGCGCGTCTGTTTCGCTCTGCTGTTAACCCAACGAGGCATGAAATACCTGGCACGGGGGCACGGCTGGCTGAGGCGGGCTGAGCCCGGCACCGCTTGCACTGCCGCTGCCAGAACTTGGTTGAACGCTTCAGCTGCTGCAGCTCAGTTAGAGGAGTGGAGAGCTCCAGTGAAGCCCCAGTCCCTGTCCTTGCGCAGACCACTCACAGTCCCTGCAGGTGTGCAGAGCATGCAGAATCTGATCGATTTTAGCACAAGCCAGAGTTGAGAGTGAATTTGGAACAAGCTTGAACAGCCTCAGAAACATCGATGCAGGAGATCCTGGTTGCCAGAAACAAAAAGGTAGCATAGGATTAGCTGCACTACTGTTGTTAACGTGTGATGGAATTCCTCGCATCTGGAGTCAGGATGTGCCTGCGTTCCCTCCCTGTTCAGTGAGAGCTGCAAACTGTCCAGTATGTCAGAAGTGACAGACTAGGAACATGAAAATGTGTTCTTTAGAGCTACTTTATATATAGGGCAAAAGGACATTGCTGATACCTAGGAAACATAGCTGCTTCATTGTGTAAATGGAACCAAAAAGTTAGGATTTGATGAAGAGTGACTAAGGTTTTCGAAAGCAAAAGTGCATAATAATAGCCAAGAATTACCTTTGGTAGCAAATAGTTTATTACTGTAATAGCAGAAGGTATAAGAGCCCTCTCCTTGACCACTTCTTAAAGTTTTAGGTGTATATACAGCAGATCTCATGCTGACAGTTGGGGGGTTTTGGTACTGGGAGTGCCTTCTTAAAGCATTCATCTCAAAGTTGTCAGATACTCAGAAAACGTGGACAGGAACTATTTAAGATTGCATAATGAGTATATGATGAAATGTATGAGCAGGATAAAAGTTTCAGATTGTTGCTTGCAAAATCTTGCTGATTTTAAAGTATTTGTGTCATAAATATGCCCCTTTGTTTTATTTGTCTGATGCAATACTTCTGCTGATCTGGGCTATCTCCAATTTGCCTTCTAGTACCTCTTTTTTTTTTTCTTTTTTTTTTTTTTTTCCTGTATTCAGAAATAGATACATACCTGTAGCTAGGTTGGTTTTGTTTTGTTTTTTTTTTTAAGTAACTTCTAGAACCAGACATTAGAAATTATTTGTATTGAGGTTTCTGATTGTTGGGTAGAACTTTGTTTATGCCTCAATAGTTTTACTCTTTTTATTGCTTCCACACTGGCAGGCAATTGTGAGGAAGACAATTTGAGAATAAGGGATAAAAGTGGCCCTTGGAGTTGATTTTCTCAACTGCTTCTTTGGATACTTGCTCAAATAAGAGGCTCCTGGTGTTTGGGGTTTTTTTTTCCTATGGAATGGTAAATATGCAGTTCCAAAAACTTCCCTGCTGGCCCATGCCAAGCACCGAGAAGAAGTTTGTATTAGCACATGTCATACATGTATGTGTACATGTATATACATAGAAATTAAGTATTTCACATTTTGATGTTAAAATCATCCACTTCAAGTGGTTTTCTGCTCATCGTGTGAATGTTGGTGAGGTAAAAATAAATCCTTCTCAATTTGTGTTAGAGAAAAGGCTGAATTAGTTGAAAGATTTCTGCCAAAAGTGCTTTACTGTATGGCTCAGCCTTGCAAATGATGGGGTTGTGTCCTGCAGCACTGTAGGGGTGTTTGCCTAACAGAAGTTTCGCTCTTGATTTCACTGTAGATGTTGTGGAGGCTGAGTGTTGCTTCTATCTGTAGAAGAGGAATGGTGACATTGACTTTCACTATAGTGTGCAAAAACTAAGTTTCTAAGTTTTCTAGTAACTAGCCTGTACTAATCTGCTTCAATTTGTGAGGAAACTTTGTGGGGGGGGGAGGGGCTGTTCTTGCATTTTTATGAGTTAATATAATGACATCTTAAATTGTGTTGTCTTCACAGAACAGATTCTGTACCTTAGTCTAAAACCAGAAGTGAAGCAAACTCATTTTCAAAGCTTTTTCCCCCATGAATAATAAGACATAGTCACCTCTTACTGTATGCCTTACCACAGATAATTCAGTATTTGAAGTTTGGGCTGAACTGTTTGTATTTCCTTTGATTCCACCAGGCACCTCTATAAAGCTTAATCCCAACCTTCCCGTAACTTAAAACACTGTGAATTAAGTCTGTGGAGCAATTTGGGAATGGTTAACATTTGGAGGAATAAGGATTTAAAATCCTGTCTTGTTGAGAGAGGAACTAATTTGTTTTTGAGAGATGAGGTTGTTTCAGAGTTCCATGTTACTCTGTTGTTAGACTAAGAAAAAGGTAATTTAGTTCCTGTTTAGGGTGTGGTTTTGATGGCTTTTGAATCAGGAATCAGCAATACTGTGGAATGTTCAGAATAGTACTGAGCTTAACAGAAGTGTGGGCAAGGAGTTGATATGTAAACATGGGCTTGTGCTTGCTGTTTCCAATTCTACTGGCAGTTTTATTTCCCTGTTAGAGGTGAATCTGACAGTATGATGTGTTGAACTGAACTGGAAAGGCTTTTAATGTCACTGTAGGTGTAAAAGATGCCATAAAGTGTATTTGATCCTGTTGGAGAAGCTGCAAACAAAAGAAACTTTCTGCTTCAATGGAAATATTAACAATTTTCTTTTGTGCTGTAGCATTTCTTGGGATCTGCATATCAACTCTTTGTTAAACCTCCACTGGAGTCCATGGCAGTCCTTTCTTATTCTGAGATAGCAAAATTTCAGTCTCTGGTTGGGATTCTTCAGTGTGTCCACATTTAAATATATCTGTGTTGAGTGAAAAAACGGAGAATACAAATCAATCTAAGCAGAGATTGTTACTTGATTTATTCTTCTATGGATAACAATGCTTCTAGAATTCCCTGGAAACCAAGAATTCACAAAAGAAGACTGAATAATAGTGACTCAGGAAATGATCTTGCTCAGTGTGACAAATACTTCGAGCCTTAAGCCCATGTTTATTTAATATTCCTTTCAGGGTAAGCTTTGCAAGAAAATGGATGAAACTCACTTTATCATAGAATGGGGGTTGGAAGGGACCTCTAGAGATTATCTAGTCCGACCCCCCTGCTGGAACAGGATCACCAAGGGCAGGCCACTCAGGAACATATCCAGGCAGGTTTTGTAAGTGTCCACAGAAGGAGACTCCAGAACCACTCTGGTAAGCCTGCTCCAGTGCTCTGTCGCCCTCGCAGGAAAGATTTTCCTGATGTTGAGGTGAAACTTCCTGTGTTCCACTTCATTCCCATTGCCTCTCATCCTGTTGCAGGGCACCACTGAAAAGAGATGGTCCTCTTCTTCTTGACACCCACCCTTCAGATACTTGTAAACATGAATAAGATCCCCTCTGTCTGCTCTTCTCCAAGCTTAAATAGCTCCAGGTCTCTCAGCCTTTTATCATCAGACAGATGTTCCAGTCCCTTCATCATCCTTGTATCCATCCTTTGGATGCTGTCTGGTTTTTTCATGTCTCTCTGGAACTGGGAAGCCCAGAACTGGATATAGTACTCCAGATTTGGTCTCACCAGGGCAGAGTAGATAGTGGGGAGAACCTCCCTCAGCCTGCTGGACACACTCTTTAATGCACTCCAGGATACCATTGACCTTCTTGGCCACAAGGGCACATTGCTGTCCCATGAATGACTTATTGGACACCAGGACTCTAAGGTCCTTCCCCGTGGACCCAAATCTGTACTGGTGCAGGGTGTTACTCCTCCCCAGGTGCAAGACACTACACTTCGCATGTTGAGCTTAGGTTTCCAGTGTGGCTACATCTCACTGGATGGTCAAGCAGATACTTGCAATTTCACCACCATTTTTCAAGCTTCTAACTTTGTGACATTAGGGGTTTTTTTTTTATTTTAGTTAACAGTGACATGCATGTGAATTACTGCTATGAGATGACATCAAGGTGACCACATTCAGAAAGAGTGAAGTTCTCAACAGTTTGTGGTTTGGGGTTTTTTTTGGCTTTCTGCAGTACTGTGATTTGTGATAAATGTTAAAGAGCTTTTAAAAGTTAGTTCTGTGTAGTGCATTTAAAGTTCAGAAAAATCTAGTTAGTACACAAAGACTTACTGTATGTGTCACTTCCTTTAAGCTCCAAGTGTTCCCTTAGGTATCCAGTGGAAACATTCCCCCAGTCATGCTTTCTGTGGTTTAAAGGACTTATTTTGCATTTATAAATATAAATGTCTATGTATGTCTATGATTTCAGTGCATAAATTACATGGAGAAGTGTGTCCTTAGGTGTGTTTTCTGTTCCCAGGAGGATGCCCTTGGCAGTGTGTGGTACAGACCACAAAACAGACTGCCTAGATGAGCTGAAAATACACAAGGCTGGAGTTTTAGTAATTATTCTATTTGTGGGAAAAATTCTTTAATGTGATTGACTTTTAAATCTATAAAAAAACAGTAGTAGATTTTCAGAGAAGCAGCAGTGCTACATAAGGCCATCCTAGGGCAGTGTATGTTGACTTTTAAAAGAGATACAATACCTTGCTGTTATGAGAGCTATAAACTAGCAGAAGATGATATGATTAGTTTCTTCCTTGCTTTCAAAGATTATTTAAAGATGTCTTAGAAATGTCCTTAGACTGGGACACAGCTGGTTGCAGGTTTTCTCTGGTACAACTAGCATCAGTTGTGGCTGCTGTACTCTGAAGGCAAATGCAAGCTGGATGAGAGTGATGAAGATTTTTACTCTAAAACTTCTGTAATCACAGCTGATCAGATTGCATTTGTAGGTTGAAGTTCTCTTGAGCAGTGATACCTTTTTTGCAATAATGTTTCATGTTCTCACAGATGGTGTAGTAGACACTGAGTCCTTTGAAATGCAAGGGAGGAGTGCACTCTTCATACAACACCTGATTCTTTTCTTGCCTTTGATCTGTATTCTGAGCAGTGTCCATTGTATGGGGTATCGCTGTTCTGAGCAGTAATATACAGTGTCCATTCTTGCTTTCATGCAGTATGATTTTTATTTTAGCCTTAATTTGCATTATGACCCTCCTAACTTTCTTATGTATCCCTGTTTTCAGACATACCCTACAATAGCAGTGATTCCTAATGTGGTTTTTCCTAAGGAGCCCATGTTGCTGAGCTACTAAAGAGAGTGCAAGGAATCTTTTCTCACACTTTTTTTTTTTTTTGTGAGCTAAAATATGCATAATTTGTATAATTCACCTGTCTGAGAATGGCAAATCATACATCAGCGAGGGAATGAAATTAAACAGGTGCAGACTTAGAAGCAGAAACTAATACGGCATTGGCAGACACACAGCTTCGTGTTGTAGTTATATGATGCTTCCCTGCTGCTACTGTATGATGTCAGTAAAATTAAATACCAAATGTGTTTTGTCACCATCTATTCTTGTGGCTTTAAGTGAAATAAGAGCTTTGACAGAACATAATTTTTAGAGTTAATTTATTTTGAAATCTAATGAGAAATGTTAAATGCCTCTCACTTGCACGTTCACAGGTTACTTCAAATACCTTTGTTTGCAGACCTGGGGAAGCTTTCTACTGCCAGTAAATTCCTATTCTGGGCTATGTTTACTGTATAAAGCTCTGATGAATAAATGTAATGCAGAGGCAAAGAGAATTGATAAGATTCTTCTGAGTGGAACTGGATCATCTGCTACAGAAATAGACAGGAGGCTCAATACAGAGACCTGCTAAGACTTAGTGAGCGTAGTGTCCAGTTCTGACCTGTTCTTTAAAACTAGAAAGCTTTCAGCCAGTATCTTGGATACATATCTGTGAAAACCTTAAACACTTTGATCTATGACAAATCATCGCTGCTAGGAACTGGTTTTGTAGTTTGTACACAGTCCTCAACCTAGGTAACTTGTCAGTTTGTGTCACTTCAGGTCACCAAAACTCTTCCTCCACTTAGCAAAGAGAAGCTTAACCAGGAATGTCCTGATGCTGCATCTGTGCATAGCTTAGAAGCCCCACAAATTAGAAGTGTTGGATTTGTAAGGAAGCTGCTGGCCTGTCGAACAAGAGGGAAGTTGTCAAATGTCTTAACTGCTGATACTTCTGTCTTCCAGTGGAGTGCATGCACCTGCTAGGGACTTGAGCAGTGATTCTCTGCATACCATGCAGGGATTCTCAGAATGACAAGGTTAATCTTGCCATTTAAATACACCTCGTTAGGCTGAGGTTTGTTTGGCCATTGTAATGTTTGATTTCTGACCCGTGTCTGACTTGCATCAGCTCACAAGCTCTGAATCATTCTGTAGCATTGTCACTGAATAAAAGCACTGTCTTGCTGCAGCTATCTTTGTATAGATGGCTGCAATGGTTCCATTTACCACCTTTTAGTCCTTATTTTCCTGATCAGATACAAGAGCATGTAAGGCATCTTCTCCCCTGCTTTTACATAACTGTAAAGATGATGAATGTTACTTTCAAGTGACAGCTAATATAGCTCCAGTTCATCCATGTAGGTTTTTTATGTATTCCTACCTGTTGATTTTTGAGGTGTTTTTTTTTTTAGAGTGCCTGGATTTTCATAATTTGATTAAATTGTTCATATATCCCATTACAGCATGTAACACAAAACATAAATAGAAAAAAAAAAATCCACTAGTATGTTGTGATACATTGGACATGCTTCCTGCATCAGGAGCCAATGGATGATGTTGAGATCTGTTTGTTCAATTGGAAGAGCAGGTATGGTGGCCACGGTGGTTAAACTTTCACATTAATAACAGCAAGCATAGCAATAAAAGTCTGAAGGTTCTAGGGCACAGTCTTGGAAATGTAAGGTGATGCCTGCTACAGATAGACACCTTCAGGGGGTCAGCTGTGTGTGGTCTTTTTGTGATCATACTCAATGAAAAATTGCTAAAGTGCTTTCCTTTAACTCTTGCTTTGAAATGTGTGCATTTCTCTAAAGCCTTCTGGAACAC
Organism: Psilopogon haemacephalus; assembly: GCA_013396835.1. Classification (NCBI taxonomy): domain Eukaryota; kingdom Metazoa; phylum Chordata; class Aves; order Piciformes; family Megalaimidae; genus Psilopogon; species Psilopogon haemacephalus. The sequence continues at coordinate 1,142,831 of VWZI01023205.1, read as the reverse complement.
TCCTTCTCAATGTATCAGGCAAGTTTGACTACCCATAGCCTCCAAGTTAGATTTTAAGCATTGAATCATTCTGGCCAGGAGGTCATTGCTCTGTCAGCTGAGCTTCAAAGTTCACATCATGGTTTATTAAAATTGAAAAAAAAAAAAAAAAAAAAAGGATATTTTGAAAAAGATATTTTTAAAAGTGAAAAGGGTGATTCAAAAACTTTTCCTTCTAATGATGCCTTGCATATTGACCGAAATTCATCATTATCTGGGAATCTCTGACATACTGGGTGAATAGTCTGGAAGTGAGTCACATTTAAATGTTTCGTTTTAGTAGGATTTCCTTGGTTTCCATTGTGAATATTGAAAGATTGACTTCACTTTTTAAAAGTAATTATTGAGATTAGCTTTCAGGAAGGCAGATGTTCAAATAGACATCTCACTTACGTAGTATATTCATCTCTTCTCAAATGAATTTGACATACCTAGACCTAAGGAATGTCTTTCTAAAGTATTTGTGTGTGTATGCAGACTGTATATGTGGTTGTGACTCTGCATTACAAAGTTTTTCAGACTCCACAAAGTACCTCCCAAAATCAATCTTGGGCAATTTAATGCCACAATTCCCTGCAAGTGTTGATGTCCTGTCTGTCTTGAAGACCTCCTACAGTCTCCAAAGTTGTTAACTTGCCCTGTGACTATGAAATTAGTATTATTTTGGGAGGGTGGGGATATTGTTCTGCAGTTCTTGCCAAGGAGTGAAATTGCAAAGTTCCTTTTAGGACCTGGACTGTCTCAGGGAGCCAGTGATGTATTATGAGCAATTGAATTGTGACTTTTACAGAAAAATAATTCAAATTACAGAAATGCAAAAAAATGGGTAGATTAAGACTCTCCCTTTTGTATTGTATCAAATATTTATACCAACTGTTGCTTTTTTAAACACCCTTTAAACAGATCATTGTGGTGGATTAACTTCCAGAGGAATAATTCACATTACAGAAATGCAAAAAAATGGGTAGATTAAAAATCTTCCTTTTGCATTGTATCAAATATTTATACCAACTGATTTTTTTTAACACCCCTTAAACAGATCATTGTGGTGGATTAACTTCCAGAGGAATAATTCAAATTACAGAAATGCAAAAAAATGGGTAGATTAAGACTCTTCCTTTTGCATTGTATCAAATATTTATACCAACTGTGGGGTTTTTAGACTCCCCTTAAACAGATCATTGTGGTGGTTTAACTTCAACACCTGCGAACATTTCTTTTTGAAAATCTCTGTGTTCATCCTCAGTTGTAAATCTTCTCATTTTTCTCTTTCAGATTACTCTCTACATCAGTAGAAATGGACAGCAGCAGTTTCATTCAGTTTGATGTGCCCGAGTACAGCAACACTGTCCTGAGCCAGTTAAATGAACTCCGCTTGCAAGGAAAGCTATGTGACATAATCGTGCATATCCAGGGTCAGCCGTTTCGAGCCCACAAAGCTGTCCTAGCTGCCAGTTCTCCCTATTTCCGTGACCATTCAGCGTTGAGCACCATGAGTGGCTTATCAATATCAGTTATTAAAAATCCCAATGTTTTTGAACAGCTGCTTTCTTTTTGTTACACTGGAAGGATGTCCTTACAGCTGAAGGATGTTGTTAGTTTTCTAACCGCAGCGAGCTTTCTACAGATGCAGTGCGTCATCGACAAATGCACACAGATACTGGAGAGTATTCATTCAAAGATCAGTGTTGGTGATGTTGACTCTGTCACTGTTGGTGCTGAAGAAACCCCAGAAAACCGCAATGGAGTTAAAGACAGCAGCTACTTTGCCAACCCCATCGAGATATCTCCCCCCTATTGCTCTCAGGTGCGACAGTCAACAGCAGGCAGCGATCTTAGGATGGAAACAACTCCTGGCAAAACTCTACGTAGTCGTCTGCAAGAAGAAGGGCATTCAGATCGAGGAAGCAGTGGGAGCATCTCTGAATATGAGATTCAGATTGAAGGTGATCATGAGCAAGGTGACCTGATAGTAAGGGAAAGTCAGATTGCAGAGGTGAAAGTTAAAATGGAGAAGTCTGACAGGCCAAGTTGCTCTGACAGTTCTTCCCTTGGCGATGATGGATATCATACGGAAATGGTGGATGGAGAGCAAGTGGTGGCAGTAAATGTTGGTTCCTATGGGTCTGTCTTACAGCATGTCTATTCGTTTACCCATGCCTCACCGCAGGCTACAGGTGTGTCTGAAACCTTTGGAAGCATGAGCAATACAAGTCCTTCAAGGTCAATGCTGAGCTGTTTCAGAGGGGGTCGTGCACGCCAAAAACGGGTATCCAGTGGTCACTTACACGGTGATGTTCAGGGCTTGGTGCAAGGGGCTGACAGTGAATCCATGGTGAGTAACCCAGGATATGAAAATAGTCCACGGGAAAGAAGTGCCAGAGGTCATTGGTATCCATACAATGAGAGGCTAATCTGTATTTACTGTGGGAAGTCTTTCAACCAGAAAGGGAGCCTCGATCGACACATGCGATTGCACATGGGAATAACCCCTTTCGTGTGCAAGTTTTGTGGGAAGAAATACACCCGCAAGGACCAACTCGAGTATCATATTCGTGGTCACACAGATGACAAGCCCTTCCGCTGTGAGATCTGTGGCAAATGTTTTCCTTTCCAGGGTACACTAAACCAGCATTTGCGAAAAAATCACCCTGGGGTAACCGAAGTAAGAAGCAGGGTAGAGTCTCCTGACAGAACAGAAGCGTTTGTGGAACAGAAAGTAGATAATGATGCTTCAGTTTCTGAAGCTATGGATTCTAGTATGGAAATACATGCAATGTCTAACACATCTGATTAAACTATTACATTCGAAGTGAAACACAAACAAGCACATTTCTAATGTATTTTTTAAAAGTCTTTTGTTCTTTTAGTAATCTTCAGTACCAGTATAATAGCCTTTTCATTTTCCTGACTTTCTGGAAGCCAGTTTGAAATGGTTTCTAGGGAAGACTACACTAAGCATTCTTTGTTTTTGAAGGAAGCTGAGTTGTTTGGTTGTGGTTTTGTTTACTTTTGAAGATGCTCAAAATATAAAAGACAGTGTGCTGAGGAAAGGATAGTAGGAGTCTGCTAAAGCATCCCTACTGGTTGATCTGACAAGACACAGATTTCCAGTAGAGAAAGATATTAGAGTAAGGTTGGCAGCTCTTCTGGATACACCAAGAAGCTGTAATCTCCCTTACTTTACATCTTATTGCTGGTAATGAGTTACTCAGCACTGGGGAGAGAGAATATTAGAGTTTTGGTTCCTTCCACATGTCAGGATGATGTCTGTTTGCTTTTACTAACTGGTTTTGGTAGTTAGCCTGGTTTTATATATATAAATTTGCTTTATATATATAAAATGCTTTCACTTTTCCTATTCTGGTTGAGGTGAATGTAAAAGTACGTCAAGGTTTATGCCATGTACCACTCTTTCAACTGTTAGGTCTCCTCTCTGCTGAGGATATAGGACTTTGGACTTTGGGAGGATGGTTTTGGTTTCAAAAGAATGTTGTTTGGGTTTCATTTTATTAAACTATTACTTTGTGTGCAAAAGTGAGCAAAGTGAATTACCTTGTTTTAATAGCTTTGCTTTATAACATATGTAAACCAAATGCCATAAATCTATTAAATTATGGTTACATTGTTGAGGGGTTTTGTTAGTT
>VWZI01023205.1:1083956-1137346 GCA_013396835.1 Psilopogon haemacephalus | reverse complement strand
AAAAAAAAAGGAAAAAAAAAGGAAAAAAAAAAAAAAACAAACTAAAAACCAACATCACTTTGATTGTACAGGTTCAGGTTCAAATCATTGTAACAGGACTGTTAAGGGGCAAGAAGTGATCACTTTTTTTCTACAAAATCATGATTCAGCAGTTTGCAAGTTCTGCTTGCTCCTGTTTGTGTGGATATGCCATTTACCCTTTCCACTGCTAGCAGTGTTAATAATTATCAAGCCATAACACAGTACTGTAAAGTTCAACAGTGCTTCAAAGGATGCATACATAGGTGAGCGTGAAACATCATTGAGCATTACACTTACAAAGTGTCTGACTCTGGTAGAAAACGAACTTCAAACCTGGCAACAGCAATTAAATTGTGCCTTGTCACATAATGGTATGACAGGATGAACATTGCCATGAAACCTGAAGCATTATCTGATTGAAGTTCATTTCACAAGACCACCAGAACAGAGTATGCTGTGTTATTTTTAGCAAATTAAGTACTGTACAGAGTCTTGTGTCTGTACAGTTTGAAGTTAGCACAGAGCTGTTACAAATTTCATTTACAATAAATGCAGAAGTGGATAAAAATATGTGAAGAACTAATTGACAGCAAAATCACGAAATTATATAGGCTGGTTCATAATTGAGTCTCTTCTTAATCTACCTTTTTGATTATAGACAAATGTGAAAACAGTGACAGTGTCCTTTCCTCTAGATGTTTAACCTATAATGACAAACTGTGAAAATCAAGGATTTCCTACCTTTGCTAATGTTTGTGGGTTTAAAAAGGTCTTTTAGGTTTTTTCTTGAATCAGTTATCTTCCATATGATTTCTTCTAAACTTGTAAATACATTTAGGAAACAGCTTTGTAAATACCTTAACAGTTTATTGAAAGTTCAGTTGGGTCAACGAGGCCTCAAGATTGGCTCTGCTTTTTGAGTGTGAAATCTGTCAATGGCGTAAAGGATACTGTCAGTTCACTGTTCAGCAGAACATACTGTAGACCTAAATTGATAGTTCTTAAAGCAGTCTTCCCAAGCATAAAGTCATGGTTTATGCTAAAGCCTTTGGTTTGCTTTTAAACAAAACAGTGAGGCCTCTAAATACGTTTAGGCTGAATTATGGGAAGAACAGCAGGAATAAAATCAAGGGCTGGGAAAAGATTTGAAATGAGCTTTACCTTTAAATATATATATATATATATATCTTATTTGAATTTTTGTATTAGTTTACTGTGATTCTTTTATTGTCATTTTTCTAAACAGGTTTCAAGTGAAACCATTGAAAGGGACTCAAATATGCAACACCTAATCTATTTTCCAAGGGAATTTTACCCTTGAATGGTGCTTTTTGACTGGTCAGGGTTATTTATTAAATTTTATATTTGAAAGTATTTGGGGAATTATGTAAATTCTTTATATGAATCTGTTTATTTCATTAAATGTAAATTTCATAATACTCAGTGACTGAATTGGAAGTTTAGTAAAGTCATTCAAAATGTTCAAAGTTTATATAATCTGTGTGCATTTTACATATATTTTAACAAGTGCCAGGATAGCTGTATTTAATATTGTAGATTTAATACTACTTGCACATCCCTGTGACAGCATTAACTTAACTTACACAAGTTTACATTAAAAAAAAAAAAAATTTTAAAAAAAAGCTAAACAAAGAAGTAAGCCTGGGACATGTGTTCCTGTATTTCTTCAGGGGGTGTGAAGCTGAGTATCAGTAACTGAGCAGGTTTGCTTCTAGCTGGTGCAAGTAACTCCTGCTCTGGTAGATACCACAAACTGCTGTCTCTCCCATTTACATATGCTATGAATTCAGCTGTTGGACTTGTACTGCAAGCCTCTGGTTGTGTATCTGATTAGAGGTAGAGCTCTTGCACGATTTTGACAGTGTTTGTTTCAGACTGAAAACTTGTGTTTTTAAATGACTTTTATTTGTATGGTTGGGGGTTTTTTTGTTGGTTTTGGGTTTTTTTGTTTTTTGTTTTTTTCATGATAAATAATTGAACAGTTTGAATGACTTGACTTGGTGTCATTTATCTTGCAATATAAACCGGTAACCTCACAACTCCACACTTCATCACCATATGAAGTAAATGAAGCTAGCTAAGCTGATGCTGTAACAATTAATAACTTGCCATTAAGGATTATTTTATAGCATGGATTTTAAAATATTTATTCAAATGATATTTTACTCTTGTATTCACTTTGTTTTTAGATTTGTGACATGAATATTTCAGTGCTGCTTTATTTTGTTCTGATGAAATTGTTTCCTGCTTGTAAATGGCTTTTTTTATGGTATAAAAGTCAATGGGAATTGCTGTTTGTAAATTAAAATGCTTCTAGAGCAAACCTATGGTGTCAGTGTCTACATTTAGATATTTAATTACTAAGGGGCTTGCATTTTAGATGCTTTTTCTGAAGTGTTATATAAAAAGTTGCAGTTTAATGTTCATGTACCAAGAAGGAATTGAGATTCCATAGAATCAAACTACTCTTCAAGTTTCACTCCTTGTTGTTTTTTGGGTTTGTTTTTGGTTTTTTTTTTGGTAGCATTGCTTGTTTAGTTCTGAACAGATGATCATTTGAGTTTTGTCCTACAAAACTTTGTCCAGCTTAAAAGCAAAACAGAAAACTTGGCTGGGTGGTGGCCAAGTGTCTAGCACCACACCAGAGGCAAGTTGTTGGGTCTAGGAGGGTAACATTTAATTTCCACAGCAGCATTTGCATTTTCTGTGATGCTATATATGTAACAGGAAAGTTAATACTTAGCAAGCATATAATGTACAGCTCCTCCTGGCCCACAAACTTGAGTTTGTGAACAGTACTCAGCAGCTGCTTAGTTCCTTTCACGGCAGATAACACTAGCACAGCCTTAAGGTGTTTCAGAGCAGCTGGCTGTTGACAGCTCTTTAAGTGCCTTTGTAACAAGCAACCTCTTGGGAGTTAATATATCCTCAACCAAGTTGTATAAAATCACTGATTTGCTGAGATAGAAGTATTCTTCCTGGGACAACTGCATTGTCGCAGAACTTTTGCTTTATACTCATGAAAACAGCTGATGCTATTAAATTTGGTTCAAGTTTACTGACACCGTTGCCAGTTTTTAATTGTGTCTGAGATGTGTGCCTGCAAAGACTTTTGTTCACTAATAATGCTGAATTAAATTTAAATGAGTTTTAAACCCACATGGCAAAGGGTATGTTTATATAATGTTAATGCAGCTGAAGGATACACTTACCTTAGCTGGCTCTGGGGTGTGTTGGGTTTGGGGGTTTGGTTGGTCGGTCCCCTGAGACTCTATGAGCAGATTTAGAATGACTTTTAACAAAACACTTGTTGAAATCCTCCTGCTTCTAAGGTCTGAAAACAAGAGATGAGTGTTAGGAGAGGAATAAATTAAATGGTTTTTTTTTACCTGGGGAGCAGAGAGACAGAACATAGCATGCTCCTTATATACCCCTGCATGCCTTTATTCTGGTTTGTTCTGTTTGAGTTGGTAGAATTGTTTCATCTTTCCAGGTAGCCATTGAGGATAGAATTAAGATGCAGCAAGGGCACGTCCATGGAACCTGACGCAGTTAATTTTTAGAGCCAAGCTGCTCACAAGTTTCTTCAGAAAATATTCACTGCGTTCCTTTCACATTTCTACCCACAGACCAGGAACACAAAGAGCTTTAGCTGTTTTCTTTGCAGACTCGTGCATTGGGAAGAATGTGAGCAGACATCCCCAGCAGGAGCGTTACAAACGTCAAGAGATCTGTGTGCAGCAGACGGTCTGCGTGCTGGATGCCGGCACAGATGATACACAAGGCTGGGCACCTTGTGGAAATGGCTTTTAGTAGACACAGAGGAGCTGCACTGCAGCATCAGTCTCAGCCCCAGAATCTCAGCTATGTCTGAAGGCAAGTGTAAAGTTTCCTCCTTGGTATGGCTGGCTGCTCTTGACTTGCTTCAGTGAAGCAAAACAAACACTCTGTGTTTTGTTTGCAGGGCTGTGCAAGTGCGATCTAAGATACAGAGGTCTAGATATATTTACCTTTGAGAACGGATCCTGTTCTGAGGGCACCAAAGTTTGGGGAGTGATGCAAGAAGGGAAAAGTAACTAGGAACTTCCTTCAGGACCTTCTGGAAATGTGCTTTTCAGTAAGAATGGGATGTGTGGCTTTGTACTGTCAGAGCAACAAAGGTGTGTAATGTGAGCAGCAGCATCTGGATCGTGTGCCCTGTAGCATAGGTAGCACTGAATGTGAGTTAGAGAAGTAACCTAAATTGTTCACAAGTCACAACATGCTTTCCTTTAAATGGCATGGTTTAAAAATCATATTCTTTCAAAAAAGAACACAAAATTGTAGCAGTAACAAAATGCAAATGTGCCACTATGGGCAGTGGTAAACTGCTGGTCCTGGTCACCTGTTCTTGAATGTAGTGGAGTTTGGTCAAGGGCATTAGAGAGAAGTTACACTTTTATGAAGACTCAAACTTCCACATCCACTGTGCAAACTAAGCTTTTTTACTAGTTTTCTAAGAACTGTGTGTACAGGAGCTAATAACGCTGAGTGGGCACAAGAGGTCATCTCTTGTGCCAAACATCTTAAGCTCTGGCATCAGACAAGAAGGTAGAATAGTATCAGGGAAGATCTTCTGTACAACAGAGTGTACTAAAAGGCTTTAAAATGTGCCAAGCTCTGAAAAACTGCCCATTTACACTGCCATGGTACTATAAATCATTGGAAAGACATGTTCTGAAAAGACTTCCCCAGAAGTCTTGTACTGCATAAACCAAAAGACAACAGATCTAGACAGGAGAGGAAAAGATAAGAGGGCTTTAATCAGAGGGACTACCTACAGCCACCCACAGTAGACTTGACATATTGTAACAAAGGGGCTTGAGGGATGATTTGTGGAAGCAATTTTGCAAGGTTGATGGAGAATTCATCAGTGTGAGACAGTACCAGAAAAAGTACAAAGCTGCTGGTTTGAAAACAGTAAGCAAGGACAACCCTGGGTAGTTACAAGCGAAATGTGATGATAACAAAATGGATACATTGAGGATTGGTGGAAAAGCCCTGAAAAGTGAAGAGAGAGACATTTGCTTTTGGTAGAGAAAACTTGTGAAAACAATGGAGATATATGATCAAAGCGACAAGGTTAGAAAACTGTCTTGGCAGGTTTAATGAGTCAAAACTTATCCAGCTAAACAAATAAAGCCACAGTGATGCCATGACCATCAGATTTTCACACCATGTGAAACACGGTGTCTATCACTGCAGGACAGTCAGAACATCAGAAGACTTCACAGTATATGAACAGTCTTCAGATTGGTTTCTCTCTTTTTAGAGAGGAAAAATCTAGGCCATTTGCTGGCTGGTAGCTTCAAATGAACCCTTTTCATTTTGTCCATGTGAAGATGTGAAAATAAGAGAATCATGGTGGTGTTTATCAGATTATTTGGAGAGTTAAACAGAATATTCTGATATTCTGTGCACTTAACACTTAAAAATTATTTGGGTTTTTTTTTTTTTTTTCTTTAAGTGTCCTCCTCCCCCCCCTTTTTTTTTTTTCTGCCTAACCTTATGCTGCATTTTTGCTGCATAGGATTCTGACTTCATCCAGTTCTATCTGGGGATACACCGCTGACCTTGGGTAGTTTATATTTGTTTTAAGTTGCAATCCATGGCAATAATTACAGTGCCATAGTACAGTATCTGTGGTTAAACTTCAACTCATCTGCTTGTTTAGAGTTTGTCCCTAACACCATGGAAAATACTTTAGGCTATTTCAGCAGACATCCAATAAAGGAGTTGTAGTATGTAAACTGAAGTAATTTATTTCCAAAGCTCTCATTTGGTAAAGCCCGAAAAAAAAAAAAAGATTTTGTCTAAATCAGTTTCAAACAATGCTGACAAATGAACGCACCAAAAAAAAGTTTGGTTATTGAAACTCCTTCAGAGTTCATAATTTTAAATAGTAAACAGAACTTCTCAATCCAACACTGGGCCTGAACTGCTTATCACAACTGCTTGCATTTGGCCTATTTTCCTACATCTGCTTCCTTTAACAGTGTCTCTGATTTCAGTAGAGTAAATATTGTAAGCAAGGACTTCTCTTTTATGGGTGTCCACCATCCTAAATCTACTCAACTGTTGTGTATGGATGTAATACAAAGACTTACAGGAAGCTGCTTAGCACTGCTGTATGTGTCCTTTGCTGGCAAGTACCATTTGTGTAGCAGAGTCAGCAGAAGGAAAGATGTGGCCACTCCCATACAAAGACTCTTGTGTAGACAGGAGACATATCAGATGACGGCAGAAGTAAAAAGCACCAGTAGCCATTTTGACACAGGTTCTCTCAAAATCCTTTTAAGAGATGCCAAATTCTGTCACTCTGAATGGAATATTAATTCTGAATTTAGTTCCTATTTCAGTGTCAATTTGTACCCTTGATGCATTTTGATGGTTTGGTATTTCTAATGCTATATTAATGCTATTTATAATAACTTATAATCCTCAATACACGCTGGGGGATAAAGGGATTGAGAGCAGTCCTGCAGAGAAGAACTTGAGGGTAGTGGTGGATGGAAAACTGGACATGACCCAACCATGCAGCAGGTGGAGGAAGGGAATTCTGCCCCTCTGCTCCACTCTGCTGAGGCCCCACATGGAGTTACTGCATCCAGCTCTGGGGGCCTCAGAACAGGAGGTCATGGATGTGTTGAAGTGGGTCCAGAGAAGGCCACAAAAATGATCAAAGGGCTGGAACCCTTTCCACTGTGAGGACAGGCAGAGAGAGCTGGGGTTGTTCAAGAGAAGAGAGGGCTCCAGAGGGACCCTGCAGCAACCTTACAGTACTTAAGAGGTCAGATTAAAAAGATGGGGACAGGGCCTGTAGTGACAGGATAAGGGTGGTGTTTCTAAATGAAAAGAGAAAGATTTAGACTGGGTAGAATTAAGAATTTTTTTTTTTTTTTTACACTGAGGTTGGTGAGACTGAGCCAGGTTGCCCAGAGAGGTGATAGATGCCCCATCATTAGGAATATTCACAGCTAGGCTGATTGGGCTTTGAGCAATCCGATCTAGTTGAAGATGACCTTGCTGTGGCAGGGAGATTGGACTAGGCTCAAGGTCCCTTCCAACACAAAACTTTATGATTCTGTGACTGCTCTGAAGTACCTTAACCTTTCTCATCCTTGTTGGCACATCTGAATTTGGCATTAAGGGAAAACGGACTCTGAGGATGAATACATGTTTAAAGGGTGCTATAAAAGCACACTTTAAGCAAAGCAGGAGATGGAAGAGAAAAAAAAATGTAAAGAACTCAAGCTAAGAAGGCTAAGGGGGAAAATGTTTCAGCTTAAAAAGTCCCACAGTTCTGTTCAACTGATCATTGTGTATGTGCAGACACACTCCACGCTGTTTAGCTTTTCATAATGAACATTTATTGAAAACATCTTGAGGGGAAGCTGAACTGGCCAATGAACAGGATACAGCAAATTTTATGTTCTTTCAGCAGTAAACATGCAGGAAAAAATGGAGCCTGATCCCGCGGATGCTCCATTGCATTAATATCACAGCTGTATTGCGCACAAATAGAGTATTTCATCAAATGTCAGTTCAGCTACAGACAGAAACATTTCATCAACATTTGGGTTAATTCTCTGGCACTGCGTTTTGCCGGCCCCATCTCGGTACAGCTCTCAATCTTATCCGGGAGCGTTTGTCCACCAGGGGGCGCTGTCCCCGCTTTTAGCCTATAGGTTATATAGGGACAAGGTAAACTGTACGCAGCGGAAGGCTGGAACGGGAACTGAAGCAGTTCACAATCGTCAGCGCTCGACAGGAGCAGCTTCTGAGTTATGCCATTCTTAGCAGGGTGGTGCTTCTGCCCAGGATTTCAGAGGGTGTCATGCTGTGCAGCACAAGACCCATTTAGACAGCGAACAGTATCACTCTGCAGGGCTTTAAGGATCACTTCGGGAACTCTGATTTAGACTCTCATCACTACTAGGATAAGTAACTAGCTTTCTGACTGATTTTTTCTGAATCCTCTATATGTTTGGGTTTGTTTTGGCTTGTTTTTTAAGAGGGCTGTAGCCCATAAACTGCTGTTTTAATGTCCTGACATAGTAACATAGGTCAGAGTGGAAAACATTTTGCCAGAGATCCTGTACCCTTGCTGTAGTGGGAGCTGGTTGTAGAAGCTCTAGAGGAAAGTGTATGTAGGTTACCACTGCCCATAGGATGAACTCTAATAAGTAAAGAATCGTCTAATGGAGATTGATATGAAAATAATTTTAGTCTTCAGCCATTCATAGTGTGGGGGAGAACGCTGGCAAATTACCTTTCCATGGTAATTATATGCTAATCATATTTCCATATAACGCATTTGGCTTTGATGGGGATATAGGAGTTGTGAGCATCAGTATTCACAAGTAGATATCAAATCTATGTTTAGGGCTTTTTTAATAGTTTATTTTCAGAGTAAATCTTTCTGCTTTGGTAGGAAAGCTCATACCTGGTTAATTGGGATGTCTGAAGCTGTTTAAATGGCTGTGGGTTTGATAGTCATTGAGAACTTAAAGTAACTAGGAGATTGGGCAGACAGCTTCTAAACGTGTTCTGGACATTACACATCCTCTGAGTAACCTTGCCAGGCTTTTACTCTTTCATGTACTAAACCTCGATTCAACCCTGCATGCAGCTACAGCCACACAAGAATGTTTTCCCCCTGTAGTGATGTGGAGAAGCTGTAATTCAGAGAAAGATGCATCTTCCTTTTGCCATGTGCTTCAAGTTCTGGGGGTGACTGTGGCCACCTAAGTGTCAAAGCGTTTAGCTTGCAGCAAATTCATCCGTACATAGCCTAGTTGAAATGTCCTCACTTGCAAGCATCTTCAAGAAGCCCACAAAGCCCTGTTTACTGCCTTGGAAGAAGACATTGCTGTCACCGTCCGATGATTCCAGCGCTATTGCTTGTGCATGAGCCCAGCCCCAGCTGCGGTTTAGGGGCTCTGACGTTCTCTGCTGCCTCGGGAGAGGCGAGTTAAAGCCCGCACTGCAGCAGGTGGTAAAGACATAAAAGAGAGCAGCTTTCCTGTTTGTGCACGCAGACTTGACCGCGTCTCCTCGGGGAGCACTTGAACCTGCCGCTGGCCAGCAGGCTGGAGGACAGTACGGCGCTGCCCTTCACACGAGCCCCGGCCGCGGCCCGCTGGGCCCCGTCCTGCTGAGGGACCGCTCCGGACGCCCTAACCTCGCTGCCCAGCTTGTCCCAGGGAGCCTCCAGCCGCTCCGCGCCGCCGCCTTGGCCAGACGAGACCGGGCCGGGCCGAGCTGCGCCTACGAGCGCGCAGGCGGAGCGCGGCAGTCGCCACGACTGAGGACGCCGCACCTGCGGCTCCTGCGCAAGGCCTGCTCGCTCGTCCCGCCGATTGGCTGACGCTCCTGTGCGGGGCAGCGATTGGCTGCTGGGCCCGTCAGTCTGGCGCGCCCCGTCCCCGCCCCGCGATCCCCCTCAGCCGGCCTGGGCCTCGTCCTCGGCAGCTGCGGCGGGCGGGGGGCTCGGTCCGGCGGGAGGGCGGCCGGCCTGCGGCACGGAGGGCGACCCCCCGCCCTGGTGCCGGCGCGATTCCTTTCGCCGAAAGGGTTCGTGGCCGACGCTGGGGACAGCCGTCCCTACACAGGTGAGACGTAGAAAAGCCTGGCGAGACAGGTGGCACTCGGCCGCCTTGTCCCCAGCGCTGCGGGGCGGCTGCACTCGCCTTGCTCCGCCCCGCCGGGCTGCGGGCCCGTCCGCCGCAGCCCCCCGCCTGCCCCCGGCTCTGCTTCGGGCGTGTGCTGCGGGCGGAGCTCTGCGGCGACGGGCCCAGCCGGGAGCCCACCCTCCAGGGGCGCGCCGGTTGCGGGAAGCCCGCTGCTCCTGGCCTTCCGTAAGGGGCGGAGAGCACGGCGCGGAACGCAGCCTGTCTCCACCGGCCGTCCGGCAGGTGCGCAGATGTCGGGAGCCGCGCGGTTCCCCGCGGCCTCCGGAGCAAGGCCCTTCCCCGTAAGTGTTGCTCTGGGGCTCTGCCGCACTTTGACTGTGGGCAGGCGGCTGGCCCTTACTGGGCCGACACACGGCATTCCGGTGTGGAGTCGGTGCGTCAGTCCCCGGGAGCGGCTTGCAGGCGATGCGCGGCCAGCTGCGCTACGCGCTCGCCTTGGGCCGGGCAGCCCGCGCCGGTGGCTGTGGCTCCGCCGGAGCTGCGTCCTGCCCGCACCGTTCGCTCCTGCCCTGTCGCGGTACGGCCGGCCTGGAGCCCGGAGCCCGGAGCCCTGAGCCCTGGGCGTTGCCAGCGCCGGCTGTGCAGGTATTCGGTGTGTCCAGGTCGTGAAAGGTGTGAGGAAATGGAGTGGTCACTTGGGCGGCGTGTGGATTTAGAGGGTCCTGTGCTTGCTGAGAGTCTGAGCTCTTATTTGTTGTTTAGGGTAATGGGAAGAACAGATGGAAACCTGGGTTGGCTCTGTCCTCCTCTGGACTCTTCAAATAAATTTTAAACCTCTTTGTATATCATGTGAATGATATCGTGGAGATACTGTTAAAGAACCTTGGGCTGCTAAGATCTGTTCCTTAATCGGTTTTGGCCTGGCTTGAGCAGATTTCAGTATATCTAAAGCTTTGGTAGGTAATGGAGAAGGTTCTTAGTTGTAGAACCGCAGCCTTTCATCTGTTCTGAATCAAAAAAAAAATGGAATATGTGTAGTCTCTTATTTATCACTAAAAAAAGATGATAGGCTTGGCTTGATCCCTCTTACCAGGTGGAAAAGTACTCCTTGCCTTGAGTACCTTATAGTTGAGCATAAGGTCCAACAGATGACCTTTTATGTCCAACAGATTCTTCCAGTGTCAGGTTAATTTTCATGTTGAACTGTTCGTGGTAGTTAGAGTTTGTGTGTGAGAATGACAGGGAGAGTGTGTAAGAAGGACTGACCAATGCAGACTTTTTAGTTCATTTTCTTTATGGTGCTTCTTCTGTATGAGGTAGCATCAGCTTGAAGACGAGTGTGTGAAAACTCAGAGAAGTTGTTTTCATTTTCCTATTTGCCTTATTTTAATCTACGACTCAGGATGGGCAGTAGTTACGAGCTTTGCTTGTTCCAGGTAAACTTTATTTTCAGGCACTTAGCACACATTCTATAATCAAACTTTCCGTGCGGATGTGATGCTGTATTTAAGGGCATTACTAATGAGCACCTCAGGAAATGAAAGGTATTTTAATTGTGTATGCAAATGTGAAACCTCTTTAAAGCAAGCATACAGGAAGCACAGCCTTTGTCAGACTGTGAGACTGAGATGCTTATTCTTAAAAAAACAAACAACAAAACCAACCAAACAAAAAAACCCCCCATCTTTAAGTAACCATACTTGTTATATTTTCTGTCCAGTTGAGTGTTTTTGGGCAAATAAGGATTATGAAGTTGAATTGTGTTTATATTTAGGTCTTTTTGTTTATAGTGAAATTGAACTGTGTTTAGTTTTAGATCTCTTTGGTTAAAGTAATATATTGTATTGACAGTCAGCAAAGGCTCAGTAACTTTTTGCTTCAGTTTTCAACAGCATTTCTGTGCAGCTTTTACTCTGCAAATATTTTGCATCGTGCTTGGGGTGTTAGCCCATATGGCATGGGGAGGGAGGGATTCAACAGTTGTCCTGTTTAAAAACATGCATTCTGTTCCTGTTACACTGGAGAAGAGGAATGCTTCTCAGCAGCAGTCCAAATGGCCTTAGTTCGTAAATGTAGGTGTTTAGAAGCAAAAATAAGATACTGAAAATGGGAGTGGAAAACTTACATAGCATTTGCATAAATTTGGATTTTTGAAGTACCACAGATGAAAAAGCAGCCAAAGATTTTGCAGTCAGTTGTACTTAACTAGAGCTCAGGGCAGCAAGGAAAACTTGGTAACGCATCTGGAGGAAGCAGGAGGGAAGCCTAGGCATGTGTTTGGCTGTTGATGGGCAAATGGGAAAACCTTAAATATCTGTGTAATAAAAGTTTTCTTCGGGTAAGAAACAGAATGCTGTATCACATAAGACCTATGAAATATTTTCCAGTTAATAAGTGTCAGACATTATCTCCAGAGGATAAACTATTTAAGATTGAGAAACAGACTTCTTAAATGGCCAGGGACAGGTTGAGATCTCTGCTCTGCCAGTCTTGATTTGGAAGACTGGGCAAATGAAAGGCAAGTGCTCCAGGAAGCTTATTTCTTAATGTTACCTTGGTTATCCATATAAAACAAAATAATAGGTGAGGATATATTGAGCATAAATGCCAGAGTGGATAATCAGCATGGTACTGTGAGAAATTTGCCTTGTTCACCAACTCTGTACATAGTTACAGGTTGAATTGACCAACTTTGCTAGGTTAAAAACTGTAAATATGTTTGTTGATTCAAGCAGTCTAATACTGTCTGATACTCAGCGTTTTAAAAAGTCACCGTTTATTATCCCTTTAGTAACAAACACTAAGCCCACAGTTTGCTGCCAGCTATGTTGGTACTAGCTGCTTGTGAAAGAACCATTTCTTAATCATACTTTTTTACAAGGAGGTGTGCTGGGTCTGACGGTGCACAGCTTCAGCAGTGATCTGGCAGTAAGTTTGTGAATGCTGTGGTTAACGTTTGTAAATAACGTGACTTAAATAACTGTTAAACCAGGCTATCTGATCAGGGAAAGCAGGCCACAGGGCATTGTGTATTTGAGTGGAGTTTGAGTTAAGGTCAGATTTCTTATATCAGGGAAGAGGAAATGTATTTGAAATACAAGGGAATGTATTTGGAGCAGCAGATGATGCAGGCAGTCAAAGCAACAGGAACTCAGAGTGCAGTGTTGCAGAGAAAAATGATTAAATCTGTCTCTATATATATAAGGAAAGGAAGTAGTGAGCAGAACTAGGAAGAAGACTTTAAGTTTTGGTATCCTCATTTTAAAACGGAAAGTAAAAGTTCCAAGTGCCCTACAGTTAGCAGTAAAAACGTTTTCAGAATTTGCCATGAGAGTCCTGAAGAGCGAGATCTGCCACATTGATTTAGTGCAGGATTAAGGAGGTCTGGAGCACAAAAGAGAAATGTTTGCTGCAGTCTGCCTTTCCAAGACAGGTGAGAGAGATCTCTGAGAATGTCAAAGTGATCAGAAGTGTTAAGGGTAGGAACTTAGGAGACAGCTAAAAAACAAGTCTACAGTGGATATGTGTCTTTAACACAAGATTCCAAATATTGATGTTTTTTTTGCAACGAGACTGTTTTCTTCCCTGTTTATTAATATTTTCATGGGTGTCTGCTGCTGTAAGATGGGATGTGTATCTGTTCCTCTTAAATTCTTTGTCTGCCTTATTGATGTCTGTCTTCAATACCAAATATTACCTTTGATTTTTAACAGCTTGGGAGAGATGTAGAAACAGGAAGAATTAATGCTGCCTAATTGAAATGTTCAGATACACTGGAGACTGCCAGCACAGAGTATGCAAAGGCAATTTTTTCAGATATATCAAATATTTCATAGAATCATAGAATGGTTTAGGTTGGAAGAGACCTCGAAGATCGTCCAGTTCCAACCCCCTGCCATAGGCAGGGACACCTCCCACTAAATCAGGTCACTCAAAGCCTCATCCAGCCTGGCCTTGAACACCTCCAAGGAGGGGGCAGCCACAACCTCTCTGAGCAACCCATTCCAGTGTCTCACCACCCTCACTGTGAAGAACTCCCTCCTAACATCCCGTTTGAATGTCCCCTCTGCCAGTTTAAACCCATGACCCCTCGTGCTGTCATTACAAGACCTTGTGAATAGTCCCTCTCCAGCCTTCCTGTAGGCCCCCTTCAGATACTGGAAGGCTACTAGAAGTCTCCTTGAAGCCTTCTCTTCTTCAGGCTGAAAAGCCTCAACTCTCTCAGCCTGTCCTTATAGCAGAGGTTTCCCATTTACTTGGAAAGTTAGTTTTCTAAGCCACTGAGTGAAAGAAGTAGATGGAATAGAGCACACACAAACACAGAAAGCAAAAAATGTAGTTGCCAGAATGGGAAAGCTGGGACGGGTTGTAAATGTGTTATGGCTGCAGTTTTGGTTGAGGTACTTCAGTGGATGCTAACTGGCTCATAACTTGTCATTTTGATTCTTTCATAAACTAGGGTCTTTTGCTCATACAGGGAGTGTCTGCTGTATCTATACTTGGAGTTTGGATAAGATTGGAGGTAGCTTTCTTTGGTGCCAGTAGGAACTGCACGTATTGAAAGACTAAAAGATAGACATTTTTATATGTGGAGGTTCCTTACCAAGAGAAGGGCAACAGGGACTCTAGCAGAGGCAGACTGTTAACACCACATCATCTACAGTGATTTTTAACTTTATCAAAGCAACATGGGCTTTAATGGGATTTACATGTCAGTTTCCACATGAAAGCATTTGTAGTTGAGAATTTTCTTATTTGATGTGTAATTTTCTTAAACATTACCTGTTAAGGTTGATATAAGACAAAAGAGGAGAAGAGGGAAGGGCTGTGCTGAAATACCATCAAAGCAGATTACCTAAACAGTGTTTTCTCAGGTCTACTGTTGGTCAATTTTGGTGGAAAAGCTGTAGGTTACTTTGCTGATACAGAGAAAGAACCTGGTTGTTACTTGGGTTTGTGGCCATTCTGCTTTTAGTCTTGAGGAAAACAAAGAATGAATAGCACTTAAAATTCATAAAGCACCTTGAAAGAAGTGATTAAAGCCAATAAGCGAACCCTTATCAGCTTTTGTTGGTTGTCAGAGGGGAAGAGTTACAGGTACATATTTGGAGACTATTTAGTTACAAAATTCCTCCTCTGTTGCTCATCCCTCTGTGATGTATTCTTTAGTTCTTCTGCATTTGGGTATTTGTCATGTACCAGTGAAACTGGAATGGGGAACTAGCCCTCAGAGCTGGGAGGGTGAGCTAAGAATAAAAATACCAGAGTGCATGTTTCAGGTAAGGAGTGCACAGTGGGAGAGCAACTGAATTATATAACAGATGTCACCATGATGCTGTTTGCTGTTTATTTACAGGAATGTCATGCTTTTAAACAAGAGGTAAACCTGCTGAATAGCCAGAGCTAGACCCAACAACGGACTGATGGAGGTGTGCAGCAAAATGGGTTGAGTGCAGAGCTACCTTATTCTGCTGTGAGTATGCAACTGATTAAAGTAGCAGATGCTTTCCTATTTTCACTCCTGTTTTATACCAGAGGTTATGGAGTGTCTGTCTGTTCTCCTCTGTTTGGAGAACCTAGGGTCATGTTAGAGTCCCGTAATACAGCAGACAGATACTTCTTTTCCTGTGACTGTTTTATTTAGATTCCCCTGACCTGTAACTCAATATTAAGCATGCCTCTTGTCCTTCTAACCTATGCAAGTCAGCAGACCTGTTTGAAGGGTAATGGCTTTTGAGGGAGTGCTTCTGCTGGAGGGAGAGCTGCAGCTGTCTTGATCTGGATCAAGATGGTCTTGGGTTTTTAACTTGTCCATGACCCAGCTATTTTCTAGTTACCAGTCTAAAGAATTCAGACCTGAAGAACTGCTTGGTTTGGGATAGCAACCAGTGCTTTGTTAATTCATCAGAGCTTTTGCTTCAGTTTCCCAATTTGCTGCTGCCTGTTATTCCTAAGAAACAAAACTGCAGTATTTTCTCAGAAGTGCTCATGTAATCCTCTTCTGTTTGCTTACTTCCCTGCAGTCTCTAAGTCTGCCTGTTTATGGTTTGTATGCTGTTGGCCCGTTTCCTGACAGCACTGTGTTACTTCTTGTTTTGGTGGTTGTTGTGCTGTTCCTGACAGACTCATGTTCCTTGTAGTGATGAAGGCTACTGGGACTCTTGTAAATTGACCTCTGCCACTGTAGTGCTGGGCTCTCCCTGGTTCGAGAAAGTTACGAACTTACTGGAGTGAGTCCAACAAGGAGGTGAGAAGATGATTAAAGGACTGGGCTGTCTTTCATATGGGGAGGCTCTGAGGGAGTTGAGACTGCATTTCTCACCAGAAATACCCAATGAGAGGATATAAGAAAGATGGAGTCAGAATCTTCAATGGTACCCAGTGAATGGAAGAGACAACGGGCACAAATGAAAAGAGTACATAGAAAACACACAGAATCCCATCTAACCAGAAGAAAGCACTTACTGTGACAATGGCTAAGCACTGGAACAGGTTGAGCAGAGAAGTTGCATCATCCATGGAGATAATCAAAACCCAACTTGATGTGGTCCTGGGCAACCTACCCAGCTTGAGCAGAGGCATTGACTATCTGATCTCAAGAGGGCTGTGAAAAGATAGTTACTGAGGTTGTGGCTATCACAGAGGAGGAGGACAGGCTTTCTAAACTAAGTGAAGGAACATGGCAGCAGTTGTGCAAATTAGTTCTTCATGCTAAAGAGGGAGAATTTGTCACAGTCCTATGTGAACATCTTGACCGTTGCAGTGTCATGGTCAGGGTAATAATGGTAATCACTGCCACCTACACTTTGCAGATCTCTTCTAAAATGATTAGGCAAATAAAAGTAGTTTGGAATGATGGAAACTGAGGGATAAATTGTCTAGCCCTCAGTAGTTCAGGATGCAGGACAGTACAATACAATCTAGCCTTGTCTTCTGGATGGCTTCACATCAGCCTGATGTGTGACACTTTCTATGCATTTATTTCCATTATTATGCTAAGGGATGCTGTCGAAAAGATTGTTGGAGTAACTGCATCAAAACCCTCAAGTCAAGGCGGCACTTTTTTTTCCCGTTTTCATTTCTCGAGGATGAGTACCTTTTCTGAGCTGCTGGAAAGCAGGGCCGTGATCGGTTAAGAGTCAGTGCCACCTAGTGGAGCTGGAAACATTTGAAGTGTTCTTAAACACCTAAGCTTTGACGATTCCGCAGTTGTTTGACACAGAAAGAGTCCAAGTAGCAGAAAAGGATACTCAAGTTCTTTGTTTGGAGTAGCTTACAGTCATTGTTCTTCATTTAAAGAATGCAACCTGTGTTTTGTGCTTTTCTCTTCCCCATTTATAGTAGAACATGAGATGCTCCTGCTTGACTTCTAAGGTTTGAATACAAACCCAGCTAACTATTAATAGGACACTCAGAAGCCACAAAGGATATTATGCTTTTGTGGATGCCAGTCCTTACTAGTTCCTCTCTCTGATGTGTTTTGCTATATCCTATTTCAGAACAGGCTACTGATGTTTAATGTGACAGGCAGCATGTTTTCTAATCTTGAGACTGATACTAAACATGATACTAGAGCAACTTTTGTTTAAAACTTCTAATCAGAATGCAGTGATGGTCTAAAAATTACTACTTTAGTGGACATTTTACAATGAGTGTGGTGGTTTATCTGGTGGAAGCTGTTGCACTAAACTTGGAGGCTATTTCCCTTTAAAAGATGTATGACAATTGCATCTTGTCACAGTTCAATATAGGGAGTTATGCTAATTATATTTATAATTTCCATTACATTTCACACGAATTATTATTCACTAACTGCAATAAGATGTTTTTAGAAGGAGTGCATGGCACCACTAAATTGTTCATGACATATTTCATCTATAGGTGGTAGTGTTGCCTCAAGTGTAATGAAATGTATTGGGGATCTCTGGTGGAAACGTAACAGGGAAAAAAAATACCTAAGAGTTTTCACTTAGAAGGATCTTTTGTTGTATAAATTGTGTGCAGCCTGATTGCCTTTTTCTTACTTAACTGTTAGTAGGCATTTATTATTTAAATCCAAGCTTTTGAATATTGAGAGCTCATGTGGTACAAAATGGCCATCAAGGTCTAATGTTGAATTATTTCAAAAGAGCTTTGGCAATGCAAAGAGCTTTTTCGCATTGTGACTGTTTGGTCAACACAACTGTCCACTCAGACTAGGAATTGGGAAGTATTTCATTACTGAGGGGGTAATCAAACCTTGTAACAGGCGTCCTAGAGAGATGTTCAATGTCCCACACCTGTCAGGGTTTAAGAGGCATTCAGACAATGCCCATAATAGCATGCTTTAACTTTTGGTCATTCTTGAAGTGGTCAGGCAGTTGGGCTAGATGATGATTGTAGGTCCCTTCAAACTGAAACTATCCTATTCTAAATTTATTCTAATTAAACAAAACCCAACTGATAACTTCTGTTGCTTCCAGCCAAGTTTATCAAGGCCCTAGTTCAGTGAAGACAACTAAAAAGCACCAGTTGTTGAGCCAGTTTAAGCTTAAGGAAGAAGGATTATCTTTTAGCAGAGTACCAAAGGATGTTTTCTTAAAAACATGCTGCAGCTGTCAGCTCATGACTCTGGGGGAAACCATAATGAAGTAGTGAGGGCAGTAAGTAAATGAGGTTTGAAGTCAGAAACTTAAGAAAGTTAACTTCTGGAGTCCAGAATGGCTGTGCAGCATCTGATCTTAAAAAAACTGTCAAGCTCAGAACTCTTTCCTCCAGCAAGGAAATCAGTAAGATCAGTGTTATCAGTGGGTTGTGCACGTGGTTGTTACTGTATTTGCTGAGAGCAGCAAGAACAATTAGCAACTTTCCCAGATTGCTTGGTTAGAGTTGGGAAATTAGGGCACAGGGACTCCCTTTGCCAGAGGTGTCTGTGCTTAAGAGTATTTTAGTGGCTTAGTAGTTGGCTAACTGTTAATGAGAACATGCTTATGGTTATTGCAGTCTACATTTTGCATTTTTGCTTTCAGATAATGCACTTCTGTGCCACAAATAACAGTTTGACAAATGCTGGTAAATTAATGGCTATAAGGATGGCTTTTCTGCTCAGTTTTAATGGTGGTGGTTTTGGATTTTTTTCCAGTTCAGTTGTTGCACTGTCTTCAGTTCTGCTTCAGAGAGAGCTACGTGTCTAAATGGGTTTGTTAAGTGGGCAGAGAAGAGCAGAGAACCTCTGGTGGTACGTATGTTTGTTTCCTGATTTATCTACTTTGCTTCTGACAATCTGTGCATGAGATCTACTGCAGTGTACCTGTGAACCTTCCATACAAACAGATGAGGTGGGGTTTTTTGGGTTTTGTGTTGGTTTGTTTTTTTCAGCACTGCATAAATGCATCATTTTGATAATTAATTTGAACGAGTTAAAAGAATTTCTAAGAAGCAAAAGCTATTAAAAGGAATTTTACATATTTTTAGCAATCTTTTATGTTTTCTTGCCCACGTGTTGAGAGTCCAACAGAGGGCTATAAGGATGATTAAAGGACTTGAGCATCTCTGCTATGAAGAAAGAGTGAGAGACTTGGGGCTGTTCGGTCTTGACAAGAGAAGGCCAAGAGAAAACTTTGTTAATGTCTATCAATATTTGAGGGGGATGGGTGTCAAGATGAAGGTGCCAGTTTGTTTTTGATGGTGCCCAGTGATAGGGCGTGGAGCAATGGGTACAAGCTGGAACACAGAAGGTTCCTCCTCAGCATGAGGTGAAACTTATTTATTGTGAGGGTGCTGGAGCCCTGGAACAGGCTACTCAGAGAGGTTGTGGAGTCTCTGTCACTGGAGATTTTCAGAATCCACCCAGATATGACCTGCTGTAGGTTGGACTCAAGGATCTCTGGAGGTCCCTTCCAACCATTACCATTCTGTGTTGGACCTCTGGTAATTTTCAGAATTTCAAAAACTTACTTTAATTTTGTTGGAGTGAAATACTGCAATTGTGGAGAAGTAGCTTTTAGATTGGTTGTATTTAGTATCCTTCTGCATGTAGTCTGACAGTCTGTTGTTACTCTAGACATAGTAGTAGCTCCAGTGTTACTTAATTTGTAGTGTGTCACCTTCTGTACTGGCAGAATATATAAATATTCACGTTGATTTAACGGGATAATTGCTCACTTTGACTTTCCTCAAGGCAGCAAAAGAAAGGTATGTCTAGAAAGGTATTTTTTACATGGATGTGAATCTTAGGAAACCTATGCACAGAGCAAAAAGCAGTGCATTGGTAATGCTTATGTTGCACCTGAAACATTTTGGGGAGAAAAGAACCTTATTTGGGCCTTTTTAGAGTGAAATTATCTAACCTTACAGCTTCTACTTACTGAATGTCAGAAGGCAAAAGTATGTCAGTGCTTTTTTAGTTTCAGATACTAAAGCACTTTTGTCTCTTTTTGGTTTAGTGAGCATTAAAACTTGGAGTAAAAGTGAGCTTGGACAGGATACAAGATCACATATGGGATTTTTCTTTCCCCTTTCAGAGCATTTTTGAGCCCCCACACACTGGAAAGCCGAGTGAGAAAGGCAGGGAAAGAGCAGGCCAAAGTATTCTTGTGGCCTCCATGTCAATGCCACGTTTTCAAGAAATTACATCATGAAAATTGGTTCCCGCTTCAGTATCTCTAAGGACTATTAACAAGAACAACTCCAGAAGAAGAAATTCTTTGCCATATAAATATTTATTAATATTTATCTTTGCCCTCAATATTCAGGGATATGCTGTCTGTAATTATTTGTGATTTAGTTCATAGAATCATACAATAGCTTAGGTCGGAAGGGACCTTAGGGATCATTTATTCCAACCTCCCCACCATGGGCAGGGATGCCTCTCAACTAGAATCAGCGGCTCAGGGCCTCATCCAGTGTGGCCTTGAAAGAAGGCTTAGAGAAGAGAAGACTTCCAGGGGGACCTTAGAGCAACTTTCCAATACCTGAAGGGATCCTACAGGAAGGCTGGGAAGGGACTTTGCATAAGGGTCTCTAGCAATAGAACAAGAGGGAATAGTTTTAAAGTGAGGGAGAGTAGGTTTAGACTGTTTCCGAGGATGAAGCTCTTCAAGTACGAGGGTGGTGAGACTCTGGCATGGGTTACCTAGGGAGATTGTGGATGCCTCCTCCTTGGAGGTGTTTTAAGGCCAGGCTTGATGAAGCCTTGAGCAGCCAAGTCTAGTTGAGAGGTATCCCTGCCGATGGTGGGGAGGTTGGAGCAGGTGATCTTTATGGTCCTTCCAACCTAAGCCATTCCATGATTATTACTGTTATGCTCCTTCACAGTTGGTAACTGAAAGAGCAAAGAGAATCTAGCTCCCAAGAGCATCTTCTTTCTAAAGTTGGTGTTTGTTTTTTGTTGGTTTTTTTTCCTGAAAGAACAATGAAGGTTCTTGTATTGCTGGGGAGTTTAACATTTTATTTAGTCATTCACATGAATACTTTTGCTTTGCAGGAATTCTGTTTTCATCATGTTGTCTCACCATTGCTGGCTGAGCTGAAACTTCCTGCATCTTGGGGAGAGCATGTATAAAAGGAATGACTTCATGGCCAATGTGATGGTCACCTCCGCCACTCCAGAGGTACAGTTCTGTGGGTTTCCTTATCTGCTCTATCAAAATTGGAAGTTGTAGCTTGTGTCAAGTTTCACAGAAGCTCTTCCCACTGCTAGTCATGTCAGTGTTTTTTTGTTTTGTTTTGTTGTTTTTTGGTTTTTTTTAATAAACAGTGTAGTATTTGACAGCAGAGTGAATTTAGAGCACTTCATAGTTCTCAGAGTTCACAATCCGTTGACGACTACTTAGTTAGATTTGATTTTAAATAGCATTTTTGACCTGTTACTCTCCACTTTTGAGCAGCTGTTTATTACTGAGTTAAGAGCAATGTAACATACCATCCAGCTGGAGCCAGGAGTACACCAGTTTAATCTTTTGGGGCATTTACTAGTCTGCTAGCAGGAAAGTACTCTGAGATTTTGTTCATTTTAACCCTTTGTGTCCTTTGGAGACCAGGCAGCTCTGTTGTGCTGTTTGCACAAACTACTTAGTTCCCTGTTAAGCTGCTGTGCACAGCTCACAGCCTGTGTTTCTAGGTCCAGAACAGCCAACTAAAGATGGCTTAAGATTTAGTTACCCTGCTGATTTTAAAATTGCTCTCTAAAGCTGGAAATTTCATGGAGGTAATATCGTATGTCACAGTAGTTTTCCCAGGAGAAAGTTGGAACATTTGTGAACATTTAAATCTTAAATTCAGAAGTTCATTCCGTTGTCATTTCTTAATGTTTTTAGCCTTATTTTCTGAATTTCTATGATAATTTGACATGCAATTCCTCATTCTGTAGATAAGCCTACTGTTTTTTCTTTGTAGGGTAGTAGCAGCTCAGATTCTCTGGAAGGGCGGAGTTCAGATTATGCCAATAAAAGCTACGATGCAGTTGTGTTTGATGTGTTGAAAGTAACTCCTGAGGAGTTTGCTGTGAGTAGAAATGGTAGTTTTTCATTTAACCTTGTATAATATTTGGGACTTGCAGAATATTTTTTTAAAGTATAGGAAACCCTTTCCTTAAAATAATTTTTAAAAAAAAACAAAAACCATTGGAAGTTCATTTAAAATGAATTTTTGGTTATAGAAACTTCAACAAAATCACCACATCTTAGGATTTAATCACTCAGTACAGACCTGACACAGCATATTTGTTTTTCCATATGAAGTCACTTGAGTATTTCTAGTATTTAAAAGACCCAAGCATAGGTTTAAAGTTGTGTAGTTATCCACAGTCTGGTCCTCTTTTAATTGAAACCACTAATACTCATCTTCCCTGCTGAAACATCAGTTTCTCTGAAACATCAGTTGCTTAAGCTGAAAGCATCAGTTTCTCAAAGCAGGAAAGAAGCTTGAAGAGAGAAACAATTTCCATTCCTTAATAACAGGTTTTCAGTACTAAACTGAAAGCAGAGCTGCAGCTTTGGCAAAAGTCCAATACAGTTCATGTGTTTGGCCTCTTATTTTTAATTTATGTGTTAACTTGATGGGGAGCAGGATGGAGTGAGAATGAAAGCAATTGAACCTAGTTCAATGTTGTCATTAATATTCTGGGCATCAAAATGACATTTCCCTCATAAGATTGTATAATACCTGTTCACAAAGAAGTCCTGGAGGTATGCCTATATTATTCCTAAAAGTTTGCTACTTTGAAACAAATTCTGATGAGGTTTTTTTGAGCCCTAATACATATACAGATAGGACCTGTTACCAGAAATAATTGGTTGGCAAATATGCACCAATTCAGTTTTAAAATGGCCTGATGCTTTTATTGCTCTTCATCTGATATCAGATGATCAAGGGATACTTTCAGAAATTAATGGAGTCACAATTTAGACCGACCCTTAAAATTACTTTGAGATATTTAATTTCATCACAGGAGACTGCATATTAAGCCCAGAGCTTGCTTACAACACAGTATGTAGCCTGCACCAGCACAAATGAGTATGTGGTGATCTCAGAGCTGTATTTATAAAATGATCAAGTGAAGGTAACCTTGCTGGTAACTTCCAGCTCATCAGCTTTCTATTATGCTCATTAATCCTGGTGCAGTTGGCTTGAGACAGAAGCTTGTTGATGAGGGTTTTGATTCAGTAGTGTACTTTAAAAACACACTTGTGCATGCATATGACCCCTGATGTCATTATAACTCAACTCTGAAGTCCAAACCTCTCTCAGTTACTTTTCTCTGTCCAGTTCCACCCAACACCTGTAGCAGTGAACAGAACAAATACACCAATTGCTAAAGAAACCAAAAAATTCATATTTATGTCTGTAGGACTGACAGTGAGGTTCAAAGCAGAAGGCAAGATTGCTGTATTGAATATAAATATTCAGAGAAGGGGAATGGAGGCAAGTTAAGGTCACTTCTAAATTTAGCATGTTGTGTTCCTCTTCAAATTTAGAAGCAACAGAGGAGATATTACCTGATGGTGATTACATCTATAATGAAAAGTCCAACAACTTATCAGTATTAGTGAATTTTGGTTTTGGTGTCTTAACAGAAAGACGTAAACCCACAAGTTTTACTTCTTAAACTGGTGCTGAAAACCTTCATTTAGTTACTGCTGGTAAATGTAAAAGAACATAATGTCACATTGCAGATCAATTTCTGCTTGTGGGCTGTCAGCCTGGACAGGGGAGGCTGAATTCAGGACTGGTCATTTATAGTCTATGGGGAGAATGTGACTGTTTTGTAGTTACTAAGGGTCAGATGTGAATAATGCATGATAGCACGTTATTAAAAGTGTCCTCTTCATTGCAGAGCCAGATAACACTGATGGATATGCCAGTATTTAAAGCTATACAGCCTGAGGTAGGTTTTCTTACACCTTATATGGAGTTCTGTGCCATTTACAGAACTCTTCCTTTGGTGTCCCTGTACATCATGGGAGAAGGAAGGGTCAATATTCTTGGTGAAACCTGTGTTTCATGATGCTCTTGTTTTATTACATCAGTGGGTATGATGAAGGCAGAGTTATGGTCACTCTTTTTCCTTTCATACTTGTTTGTGCAAGGTGGTCACAACTGCTCAGCAGAGTCAGCTTTTGTAGGCAGGAAATGATGGTCAATACAGTGGCACATAAAAAAGAGTGAATGGTTCCAGTTTCCCACGCTAGAAAGGGGGCACAAAAAATGCATGGTTTGCTGGATGTCATAGAGCTGAGTTCCCAGGCATAACTGTGTGCAGAGGAGGTTTCCTTAGTCAGCAGCTGTTGGGTTGGCTGCTTTAGTGAGTTGCCTGTTGTTGAATTTTGTGTTTGAGGGAAGTGTGTTTTCCTTCAGTCTTTAACATGAGCTTATGCATGGATGGAAATTTTGGACTTCTGATTGCCAAATCTTATGTCAAATAAATATGCTTTAAACCTTGCAATTGTTGAGGCTTTTTTTCTGCTTTTGAATTGAGCTGTTACTGAAAAATACATCTGGATGTTACCTTGCAAGGATGTATGATGAGCAGTTCTGTTCTGCAGCAGAAAGAGCTATGCTTACCTTCTAGATTTCTGTGTCAATTTTCTGAAGGTGGGATTTATTTTTTTTTTCCCCAAACTCCTGGAAATTGCAATCTCCACAAATTTCAGGATTTTCCTTCACGCTCGATTGGAAAGTTTCTTGTGACTGTGTGCGCTGAGGAAATTGCCTGCATCCTTCCATACAAAAAGATGAAGTGTAACTCTAGAACACAAGTTCGTTTTAGCAGTATAAAAACATTCAGCAGGAGCATGTTGGATCGCTTACTCTTATCAACCTTCCTATTCAGTCCAAATTTTAAACTTAGTCAAATGATTTTACCATGCACAGGATTTTCCGTTGTTGATTCCTGGCCCTCTGGCGACTGCTTAATATCCTTAGATTACTGAACTCTTCCATTTTTTTTTTTTGCTGACAGATGTAAATTTTGCTGTCTCTAGTAGTGTGAGTGAGATTTTTTCCGCATAAACACATAATTTCCAGCCTCTTAAGACCAGACATGGACTGATTATGCGGAGAAGCTGTGCCTGGACAGATGTGAATTGGCAGTTTTGTCTGTAGTAGGCTTAAGTGCTGTGAGATTGGGATGCAAAATACATTTGGAACTGGAAATGCTCACACAGGGACATGCAGATCTCTGCATCTTAGGAGCGTGTTTTGTTTATCAGAACGTACAAAGTGCTTTTCAAAGGCTGAATTCTCTCCTTGGCTGACTTTTTGTCTGAAGGTGTCTGAAGTTAACAGCATACACTTGGCAAGTCAAACAACATTTTGATTGAAATTTGTGGCTGCGGAAACAGAAGAGCGATTCAGAACTGCTGTGATGGGGACTTCGTTTTCAGGATGTTTGTATCTGCCACTTGTCAGATCTGAATATAAAGGCTGTATAGATAGGTAGCAGCGTGAATCTGTAGCTAAAGAGAGGCAGGCTGCCTAAATATGTTTGGAACTGCCTGAAATAAACAATGGAAAACAGAGTTTCTTTCTGACTAAAGCACATATTTAGTTGCAATTTCAAATTTCTTTAGATAATTTAATACAGTTTAAGGAGAAAATAATCTGCTTTTCAGCTCTTCTGTTTATTTTATGCTTCTCACAGGAATTTCTCCTCTATTTGTTTTGCCATTTAGGTGAAAGATTTTTTTTTTTTTTTGCCAGAGAACACAGACATTTTGCAATGCATTATGATTGGCTGGTTATGGGTATGCCACAGAATTTCATTTGCTCATGTAGTTTTGAATTGGATTGACTTTGAAGCATTCCTCATAATCACAGAATGGCTTAGCTTGGAAGGGACCTCAGAGACAAATACTCCAACCTCCCTGCCATGGACAGGGCCTCTCAGCTAGACTCAGCTGCTCAGGGCTTCATCCAGCTTGGCCTTTGAATACCCCCAGGGAGGAGGCATCCACAGCATGTTGAAAAATGTTCCATGTACTGTGACTGGACCATGCAGCCTACTGACAACTTTTTTTGCTTTATTAGCACCAAATTACTAACCAATGCTTGTTAAGTATGTGCCACACATCAGTCAAGTCTAGCTAAACTCTCATGGTTAAAAAGTGACCCAGGAAAAGGCAAAGTAAAGCAAAGAGTTCCAATCCCACCTTTCTGACCACCAGAAGACCTTTGGGCCTGACTGTTTCTCACCAGCCTTTTTCAAATTGTAATCTCTCATTTTATAGACTGTAATTTGATCTCTGCATGGGATACGCGAGATATTTCAGGGCTTTTCTAATTGGTTTTTAACTTCTGTGCTCAATAATAGTAACAGTTCCAAAATTGTGTCCTTCAAAGGCTTTGCATCTAATATTTTTTATTAAAAATAAAAAATATTAGTGGTTGAATACACTGTGGTGTACTCAGGGAAGTATTACTAACTGTAATGATGAGGATAACATTAGGGAATAGCAGCTCTGTTACTACCCCTGGCCACCCCTGCTGAATTCTGTACTCTTTTAGTATTGGATATTGATATTTTCAGCTGTGGCTTCAGCTTGGAGCCAAATATGTCATGTATCAATTTTAACCTTGTAAATGTTTATAAACATTGCTGATTTTTAAGGCACATTTTAAAATGTGTTTCCTAGGAACTAGCCAGTTGTGGGTGGAACAAGAAGGAAAAACATATCCTTGCTCCGAATGTTGTTGCCTTTACTAGGAGGTTTAACCAGGTAAATTGTTGATTGCTGTGATGAACAGGCACTGTCAGTTGTTTCAGTGTAAAGCTAAACAGAACTACTCTTATGAATTAAAAGTTAAGGCAATGTTTCTAAATGAGGATTAAGGTTTTTGAAGTGACCATTTCTGTTTTCCCATACTTTGTCCACATTATCATGTTGATCCTCTAGACCATTGGTTCCTAATTATTAGGAACAGTACAACCTTGCTTATGTCATTGTATAGCATTATCTGTTCTGTTCCTTCTTTTTCTGTGTTTCCCCTGCTCATTTAGTTCTCAGCATAGCCTCACTTTTTCCACTTACCTTATATCCGGTGGTATCCTTTTGGGTAATTGCAACTACACAGATGAGAATTTGTGCAATCAGAACTCTCCTTAATCTGTTTTCTCCCTGGAGCATCATTAAACTTCACTAATATAATTTCATTTGATGAAGTCCTTCCTTTTGTAATTAAATCCAGTTATATGTCTTTACTTTGTAGGTCAGCTTTTGGGTTGTACGAGAAATACTAACAGCACAGACCTTAAAAATTCGGGCAGAAATATTGAGCCATTTTGTGAAGATAGCTAAAGTAAGTGCAAATTTCTTGTACTATCCTTTAAAATCTTGTTTCCTTCTTGTTTGTTTCTATGCTACTGCTGTGAACCATTGCTGGATTACAGAGGGTAATGTCCTTTTTTTAGCATATCTCCTACCTTGTACCACATGAATAAGATAAAGCTATGACATCTGTTGCTTTCGCTTGGCTAAACTACACTACACACTTCGGTGTGATTTGTCTTGTACCTTAGCCTAACAAGTTTAAAAGCAGTTTGTCTTGTTAATGGCTACATGTTGCCAACATTGAAAGTGGTTGTGAACTGGTTGGGCTTCTGTCTCCTCCTGTTCTAACTTTGTGAAGATAAACCTCCTACGTCAGCAATTGCAAGACTTGTAGTTGCTGGTGTAAGGTACTACTCTTAAAACTCAGTTATTTTAATGAATTTGAGCACTGCATCTTAGCACAAAAAAAAAAAAAAGCTAAATATTTATTTTATTAAATGCTGTTCATTCTGTTTTGTTTGAGCCTGTGTGATGCTTACTGATAGTAGTAAGAAGACAGCACTGGATCTGAGGCCTGAGTGCTAATCTTGTGTGTGTAAAATTGTGTGTGTGTAGATAATTGGAATAATATTTTCTGACAATACAAAATGCTTTTGTTTGTATTGGGAATATTTCCAACCAGTTTACTTAGCAGTTTTGTGCTTATGCAGAAGAGAATTTTTCTGAATAAGTTTCATTTGTGCCAAATACCAGGAGAATAGGCAACTTGGAGGTGTTAGGTTGTTCTTAAAAGTAAATGGGGTTGATATTTTCCCTACAAAAATGAGAACACACCCTCTTTTGCCTCTATTTTGGCTTTTTTCCCCTTTTTACTTCCTTTCTCTCAGTAAATTCCAGATCTTTTTGCAATACTCCTGAACCACAAGTAAATCCATCTCTCAAGGATGTATCCAGCCTTACTTTAAGATTTACAAAGAAGCTAGATGACAGCAGTTCTTTTTGGAACTGTGTTGCAGGAAACTTTATCATCTAAGACAGCTTTATTCCAAAGTACTGTCTCTTTGTGCAAAAACACATTGATCTGTCTCAAAACACATTGATCAATGTTCTTTGAGTAATGGTCAGCACAGCGAGTATAAAGTACATTGACATGAGGAGAATTTGTCCTGTAAAACAGATTGCAAAATAAAAAGTTGCATTAAGTCTGAAAAGGTCTTCAGCATCTTTGGTTGTTGGTTTTGGTTCAATCAAATTGTTTGTGTCCACAGTTAGACTAATTTTCAAGAACAATGCATCAAATAACTTTTTTTCATATTTTTCTGTTGCTGAAGGAACAGCCTTAGGAAATAACAAACTCATATTAAATAGAGTTGAGATTCTCAGCTGAAATGCCTGCTCTTGTGAGGGTTATAGCTGGAAAATGTGCAACTTTTAAAGCTGTAGTAAGAATTTTGTGTATTACCGTCACTGGTTAATGTCTGCAATCACTGATGAAAATGTTCTATTTTATTAATGCAGCTTTGAGATTAAGGCTGCATCCCTTTTTGATGTGCTAAAAGTTGGTATTTGCTTTTTTTGTTTTTTTTTCCAGAAGCTTCTGGAACTGAATAACCTTCATTCACTGATGTCTGTGGTGTCAGCATTGCAAAGTGCACCTATCTTCAGACTGACCAAAACCTGGGCTGTGAGTTATTCCTTGACCATTGTCTTTTCTGTCTTACTTGAATTCTGAGG
Organism: Psilopogon haemacephalus; assembly: GCA_013396835.1. Taxonomy (NCBI): domain Eukaryota; kingdom Metazoa; phylum Chordata; class Aves; order Piciformes; family Megalaimidae; genus Psilopogon; species Psilopogon haemacephalus. The sequence continues at coordinate 1,108,149 of VWZI01023205.1, read as the reverse complement.
TTTCCTGAACTCTTCTGAACTGTTGTATTGCACTCTCTGGAAGAAAATTATTTCTGTTGTTTTTGTAGTACTGTGATAGCAGAAGTGGTGATCTGTTACATCTGGGTGGAGTGGCTGCAACACCAGAAGGCTGTGCTGCCATTCAATGAGACTTGTACAGACTGGAAGGTTGGGCAGGGAGAAATGAATTAAATTCAACAAGGGCAAGTGTAGAGTCTTGCACCTGGGAAAGAACAACCCCAGGTATCAGTATAGGTTGGGAATGATCTATTGGAAGACAGCAAAGGGGAAAAGGATTTAGGGGTCCTAATTGATGAGAGCTTGGCCGTGGGCCAGCAATGTGCTCTTGTGGCCAGGAGGGGCAATGCCATTCTGGGGTGTATTAGAAGGGCTATGGTTAGTAGGTTATAGGAGGTTAGTAGGTTATAGGTATAGGAGATGCTGCTCTGGCAGAGGGGTGGAACTGGACGATCTTTTGAGGTCCCTTCCAGCCCCTGACATTCTATGATTTTGTGAAAGGAGAGTTTAAATGGCTGCATATTTTAAACCACACTTTTATCCCTCTATGAATTTCCTGCTTTTCTGTCTACTCTAGAAGCCACCAATTCTATCCATCTACTGTATCCCATTATCCAAAAGATTGTATGTGTCATTAATACATTGTCTAAAAGGAAAGGTAGAAAACAGAACTATTAATGGAAGTGTTAATTTTGTGCTTTATTATGATGCATTTTGGTTTTCACCTATTTTTTAGAACTTAAAAGCATTTGTAATTCCATTTTCAGAGATTTGGTCTTTTGAGGGCAGAATTTCTCATTTAAATGTATTTCAAGTTTGCTGTTACTTTAAGTTGAAAACAGAATTCTAATGTAAACCTGCTGTACATTATTTTTCAATATACAAAGAATTATCTAATTCTAATTTATTATTTGTTCCACTTAGTGTGGATCACCACAACTGTTCAGAACCGATAAAGAAGGTTGTACTTAACTCTTTTACATAAGTTTTTTAAATGCTGCTTTTGTTTTTTATGGCTTAGTTGCTCAGAATTAGGCTATAGTCCAAGCACAATGTAGGAGTTTGCTGGTTTGAGCAGCTTCGTGAAGTTGGAACTTAAATAGAGAAAATTGCTAACATATGAGACTTAAGTGTGTGAATAACTCCAGCCTCAAGAGGTATAAGCCTCTTTGTAGGCACAGTAGTGCAAAAATGCAACACAGTGCAGAGTTAGGGCCTCAAGGAATTCTCAGTGCTGTTTAGCAGGAAAACAGCAAAATTATCCTGAAATCTTTTCACTCTTGTACTTCTTATATTACTTTTTATTTACAGCTGTTACTTAACCATGATGTGGCACTCACTGTTCCAGAATTGCTCAGGGCCTCAGGGCTCCTGTTTCCAGTGGTGTTTTACTCATGACTGCTGTCAAGTCCATCCTGTTCTGAGCAAGGCTGAGTGAAGCAGTTAATGCATATCCATGGCAGTGTTTTTTACAACAATGAGCAGACCCACAGTTCTCTAAAAACGGAACAATTAGGCTTAAGAGCCCTGTAGTAGGAAAACTGGAATTTTACAGAGGAAGGGGTATATTAAGAAATGTGCTGTGCAACAGCTGTCTGTTGTCAGAAGGGACAACTGCAGGAAGCCAGTGCATGTTGCCATAATTCTGCAGCCAGTCTGCCTCAATTGGCTTTTAAAATGACCTTTAAAATGTTCCTGATATTCTCTAAAACAGCTGAAATAGGAAATGTGTTTTTTACAGCTACAGATCTGTGTTTTGGTTCTTGTTTGCTTTTCAATCTTCTGTCGTTTTAGAATCTCTTGCATTGCTAAATATTTTTCTGATTACTGTAGTAAGTCCTGTGATAGAAAACAGAGGTTTAAGTATGATTTACTTTCCCTATACCTTTTCCAAGAAGTTTTGTCCTCCTTTCAATAAGGCTCTGTTAAAATGGCACACTTTGTATTAGAGCATTTTCCATTGCTATTTCTACTTGCAAATTCCAAAGACTTTTTAGCAATTCTGATAAACTATGAGAATGTTGATGACTAAAAAATATTTATTTTTCCTCAAAAAATGTAATACTATTGAGGTTATTCAACTCTCTGAGGTAGAGATATGTGTGGATCCTTAATTAACTTTTTTTCATAGAATCCTGGAATGGCTTAGGTTGGAAGGGACCTTAGAGATCATCTACTCCAGCCTCCCAGCCGTGTGCAGGGATGCCTCTCAACTAGACTTGTCTGCTCAAGGCTTCATCCAACCTTGCCTTGAACACCCCCACGGAGGAGGAATCCACAACCTCCCTGGGTAACCCATTCTGGTGTCTCACCACCCTCATACTGATGAACTTCTTCCTAAGATCCAGTCTAAACTTACTCTCCCTCAGTTTAAAACCATTGCTCCTTGTCCTATTGCTAGACACTTAGGAAAAGTCTCACTCCAGCCTTCCTGTAGGGTCCCTTCAAGTACTGGAAGGGAGCACAAAGGTCCCCCCAGAGACTTCTCTAAGCTGAACAACTCCAGCTTCATCAGCCTGTCCTCTTAGCAGAGGTGTTCCAGCCCTTGGATCATTTGTCCATAGCATAAGACTTACACTGAGTTACAGCAGTTTGATCTCTTTATTCTTAATAGGTAGCACATTTTCAAACAGCTGTGCTGCTTTGGGTGATGAGGAGTTTAATCTTGACTATGTTGTCCTTTACTGCGGGTGATTTAAGAAGTGTTATTATTAATAAATGTTGTCTTTGTGCAGATTCATCTTTTAAAATGTTGTATGATCTCCTTCATTACTTCCTTTCTAGCTTTTGAATCGCAAAGACAAGGCCACCTTTGAGAAGTTAGACTATTTACTGTCCAAGGAAGATAATTATAAAAGGACACGAGAGTACATCAGAAGCTTGAAAATGGTTCCTACTATTCCATATTTAGGTGAGTGTGAACCTTCTTTGTCTGATGCTCATTTGCACTGACAAGGAGAAATACAGCATGTTGTACACCTGGAGGACACTGCTTATAGAAGGTATGGTTCTCTTCCTTTTCATATTGAGAAAAATTAGAGCTGATGGACATTTTTGAGCTATACACTGTTTAGGATCTGTGACATGTAGTAGTTCTGTGCATTATTCATGCCTTACACTATGGGCATGACTGGATTTATTGTCCTTTTGATGTCTTCAGAATTCACAAGAGCATTCACTTTCCAAAATGTCTTTGAGTGCAATGTGATTAAAAACCTTGTTCCTGTAGCTTTCATTTTTGTTGGACCTTTTTCCAGATGCCTCCTTACTTGGTATCTCTGTGGTGTAGTGAGTTTGTCAGTTTCTTATATAAATACTTGAGAGGTACAAACTGAGTGGTCTGTTCAGCTGATTGACTTGTCTCCTCAATATTCCCCTGTGTTACTGCTGTAGACACACTAGATCGTTATTTCCCCCACTGCTCTTTTAACTCACAGTTCCTGTCCGTTACTGAACTGTGCTGCATTCCTAAGGAACACTGCAAAAAAAAAAAACCCAGATTCCTGTTAAACAAGGATGTTCAGACACTGAATGGCTTTCTAGTAGTGGGATTTTTAAAAGAAAGAGTTAATCTGAGAAGTATTTTGCTGTCTTCTGTAAGTAATATAATAGAAATGGTAAGACAATTGATTGTAATTATTTTCGAGTGCCCAAGAGAAGACAATTACAGTTGTTTGCCTTTTCAGTAGCTGTCCACATATGCAAGGCCAAGGACCTGTTGAAGTAATTGTTTTGAACATTCTAGAAATAATGACTTCCAGACAAAAATATATGGAAAAAAATTAAACCAAGTCTGGAATTTCCATCATGGATATTCAGCACGAGTCACTAGTGTTTGTCAAAGGTATAAGCCACAAAATGCACCATGAAGAGATGTCTTCAACATTTTCAATTACTGATACAGCAACAAACTTCAATTTTAATGCAACTTTTTTTCCTTATCTAACAGCATTCTGCCTTGTGCTTCAGCTATACAAATGTCACAGAATCAAATGTGAAATACACCTTTACCTAAAATACAAGGACTGGCTGCTATTCCTGACATAGGAATTCCAGCTAATGACCTACGATTACAGCCACATGTATGAGAGGAGAAGTATTCTAGGAATGATACACAACAGTTCTTAGAGAATGTTCCCTGTTTTTAGAAGGCTTCTGATCAGTGTGGTACCTCTTACTTAGCGTGAGCAATCCTGACAGAATTTCACAGAATTTCGAGAGGGAAGCTATACATTTTGCATAGGCTTTTTAGCACTTCTGGCTTGTTTGCAGCCTTTAAGTACTCAAGGAACCACACAAAGCCCCTTTAGGGGGATATATAAGCACTCAAAACCATCAGTAGCTTCATTTAGTTTGCAGCAGGCTTTTTAGAATCTTGATACCTTTTGCATTTTTGCTGTTTATTCTGTGATTAGTGCACATACTTGAGAAGAAAGCATGATGTAGTACTGTGCTTATTTTCATGGTTTGGAGATTATTTTTTTTTTGTTTGGGGTTGTTCCCATCACCATCAAAAGTAAGGGCTATGTTTTTGTGAAGGTAGAATGCTTTTCACATTGTTCTCTGCAGAATTTATTTTGCTCCTTATCAAGGGTCTGTTAAGAAAATAGAAGCAGCAGCATTATTGACAAATACGTTGTCATGGACAGCTTGGTTTAGAAGCTTTTTAGGTTCAGAGGTAGAGGATATGAACAACTGGTGGGAGTGTTTTACTTACTGTATTTGTGTTTACAAAGTGGAAGGCTGGCAAAAATTCAGGACTGTTAAGTTTTCATGCACTTGTGTACTATTTGTATACAGCTGAGCTGTCAGTCTGTTCAGCTGTCTAATCCTTCTTTGTAGGAATGAACTTTGAATTCAGGCTTGGTTTGATGTTGGTCAGAGCTAGAATCATAAAGTGCTCTCTTTTCTGCTAATCTTCTCTTCAGGGTTGTTTGCATAGGTCCAAAAAGGCTGTGTCTACATGGCATACCAGAGTTCACCTCCATTTATTTCAAGCATGTTCAAAATTGTCATCTGGACAAACTTCTCATACTATGCAACCTCTTTGCATTAAGCCTTTCTGCATAACAGCAGCTTTGTTAGTGCTGTTGCTTTTCTGATGCCTTGTTATTTATGCTGCATTTTGTCTGGATTTTTTTTTCCCTTTGGCTGAAAAACAGAAGTCTTGGTAGCTGTTTTTCCAATGATCACTGAAAGCAGAATTGTGTTCCTTCTCTGTAGGGTGCTCTCATTAGATGTGCATTAAAGATACCTTGTTCTTCATCTGTATTGAGCAGTGCTAAGTCTGGAGAGCATCTTTAGCAGGAAGTTTGAGGGGAAACAAGATTCTGGTTTTTCTGATTATCCTTAATGAATTTATATACTGATAGGGACTGTGTGTTCTGCATGGATGAAATAAGAATTCTCAGATACCTGCTTTTATTGTTGTACCCCAGCATCACCTGTAGTGCTGGCATGAGCATTCTATAATCTCTTAAATTGTTTTCTGTTTATGTTGTGCAGTTAAGACATCAGTCTACTGTGTGAGTTTTCTTATGTCAAAAGTCATGGTTATCTGTAGATGCCAAGAGGAATTTCACTGCCAGGATCTACAGCCAGTAGATGTATTTAATGTTGCCTAAAATGTGATTGTTTTCAAAGTCCAGTAGATAAACCTGTGGGAGATAAAGCTTGAATTCTGCTTTCATAGGACTTGCAGAAAGTTCTTTCTCCTTGGGATGTGTGGAATTCTACCATTTTTCTCAGCTGAAAATTGCTTTGCTTTTGATGTTGCAATATTTAGACACTTCACAGCTGTTAATAGGAGCTGTACATCAGAACCGATTTGAGTCACGAGGCAAAGTGGTGTAAAATTAATGATTCTTTGAGTAATCTGAACTGAAAGAGGATGGAATCTGAACATGCCAAAATAACATTTGTTGCTTTATTAAAGGATTAGAATATTACAGGGGTAATCTAATATATTAAAAACCCTACTTTGACTTATATACAACACATGCTACATCACGTCAGTTTAATGCGCATCGTACTGTGGTAAAGAAGTGATGAGGTAATAAGGGAAAAAGTGTGCAAGCACACACGAACACACATTAAAATGTCTTACAGGCTTACTGAACTTCTAAAGGCTTTTTGCTCTCCCCTCTTGTATGTATTCCTTAACTTCTACTTTTCATAGTAGTTGCTGTTTTGAAATGGCTGTTTGTAACAATCTTTTCTAGGAACCTCCCTCAAAAGAGTATTAGAATAATCCCAGTCTGTATTTCCTATATTGTGACTGATCTCTAAATGCAGATGAGTAAATCTATTTGATAATTTGACAGTAGTATGATACGGTTGTGAAATATGGTAAATATTACTTCTTTTAGCTACAGGTAACTTCCTTTTATATAATTTTCATCTACTGGTTAAGGATATTAAATAGCTTATATATTGGTATCCATCATTTGCCTGCAAAGTTGGATAATCCCTTTAATTTATATCCAGCCATTTCTGATTACAGAGGCTTACACAGCAGGTAATGACTGAAGTAATGTACAAAATACTGTGGCAGTTGTAGTGTAGTACAGCATGGTGGTTATACACCATGTTACATCTGTTGTAAATCTGGTTTCATTTCCACATGCAGGTAGCTACTTCATTTGGGTAAGAAAATTCATTAGTGCTTTTAATCTAAAACTACTAGAATCAGATGTGAGCTCTTAGAGGAGTGGATTACTAAAATGCTCAGAGTGTGAAGGGGGAAGACTGAATTTATCACAACAGTAATGGTCTGAGTATCTCCTCTCAAAATCAAATTGTTTAGTGCTAACTTTACGGCAGTTACCATTAAATCAGAATAATCACACTAATGTACATATACCAGCTACACAGATCAAAGGATATGATTTCCCGTGTCAGTTCATTGCTAATAATAATAATAAAAACTCTGGCTGTACAGTTTGTAATATTTCCTGTATTTGAGAATATTTATACATAACATACAAAAATATTTAAATGCTGCGGCAGTATTTTTACCATCCAAACTTAATTTACAGGGAATAAAAACCAGAAAGTTTATCTACAATCCATCTAAACTGCCAGTTCTAAAAGGCTTAATATCACTACTTTTAGTACCAAGAAGTGTTCTGAATATTGTCACTTCAGTTCTTTCTTTTTTTTTTTTTTCTCCTGGGGTGATTCTCAACTATACAATATACAAGCCCTCAATAGCAATACATGTACAATATCTTACATTCTTCATTTCTGAAAAGATAATCCCAGGTAATAACATCCCAGCTTTAGGTGGTTTTTAGAACAAGAAAGGAAATCCAAGAGAGGAGCTATTTCAGTGGAATGTGTTGGGGTTAGGTCTTATCATCATCACAACTTTCTTTAGTGAATATGATCCCCCCCGGAATTCAGCCCAGTAAACACCATCCTGATAGCGACTGCGGTAGTGGCCTCCACGATACCAAACTCCATTGAGATTTGAGTGAGCACAGGCATTGTACCACCATCCTCCCTTCTGGTAATGAGCACAGTTACCTGTAAAAGAAAGCTCTGGTTCAGTCTTAGGAGTAAATGAAGTATCTTGCAGCAAGGAAGCTGAGCACAACCCCCTTTTTACAAATGTTTGTAGAACATGTAGATACCATATGGTAGATGTGGATGTGAGCTCCTTCAGGAACCAGCTCTGCAGTTAGTTACTGCAGTTAGTTCCAGTGGGTTACCAACTTCCAACTCTGTTGGGAGAAGAATACAGTACTGCATCCATACAATCTGTTACTCTCCCTTACTGGAAATCTTGTTTACGTTACTATCTCAAATAACAATCCCCAGCATATTTAACTTGTGCACTGTAAATGATAGATAATTAAATGACAATTTTTGTTTCGTTCTTGGAACACAAAAGGGTTGCCACATGAATTTGTGCTTCATAGAATCACAGAATCAGTCAGGGTTGGAAGGGACCACAAGGATCATCACGTTCCAACCCCTCTGCCATGGGCAGGGACACCCTACCCTAGATTAGACTGGACAGAGCCTCAAACAGCCTTGCCTTAAACACCTCCAGGGAAGGATTGCATTGAGTTGGAAGGGACCTTCAAAAGTCATTTTGTTCAGCTCCCCTTCAGTGAGCAAGAACACCTCCAGCTAAATCAAGCTGCTCAGGGCCACATTGAGTCTGATCTCAAATGTCTCCAGGGTTGGGGCTTTCCTATGTTACCAAATCATAAAGCTTTAAAAATGTAGTTTGTGTGTGTGTGTATGACCATAAGTACTTTTCCTCTAAAAAAAGTAACAGAAAAAAGAGGGGAGAAGACAGATGGATAGGGGAAGGGGAACTGCTGAAAAAGCAAGGGGCCTTGTACCTGTGTAGACATCATGGTCCCGATCCAGCGTGGTGAACTGCTTCCCATTGTGCCAAGTGAATGAATCTCCTGCGTTGCCATTGTAGCGTCCCAGTCTCAACTTGTAATATTCACTTTCTGGTTCCAGTCTGAAGCTGGCATACTCAGCAAACACTTTGCGACCTGACCAGTCTTCCATTGTTATCAGCAGTTTGTAGTTGCCTTGATTTGTTAACAAATAAATATTTTCTAATCCGAGCCAATACTCTCCATCTATATTACCAAATCCTTGCTGTAAAGGAAGCAAAAGCTGCATGTTAAGAGTGTGTGTCTTAACATTAACAGTTAGTGGTAAATCTGAGTGTGTTAAGCAGAAAACCATAGCAACTTATTTGATAGAGACTTCCCATTCTAGAAAGATGAATGCACAAGCTCCTCATCACGCTGTTAGCCAGACTCTAAATTCACCTTTTATATGAACTTTAGCAATAACTCTTAGAGGATAGAAAATATTAAACTGCTCACTCGTCCTGACCTTGTATGTCTCCCAGTTCCTGAAAAAGTTGACAGACCCATCCAGCCTTCTCTGAATGACTGTCCAGCCACCGGGGTCGTGCCGTTGATCACACCAGACCTGCATGAGCTGGTTTGTGTTTTCTGGTTTTACAAGATAGATGGAACTGGTATCGTGGCCATCTTCTAATGCCTGTAGACAGTCTCTCCAGGGCCCTGTGTCAAAACAGAAGGACTCTGCATCAGAATGCAGCTGAGCATATTTTTAATGCAGGGTAGGATTCTAATTGGTAGTTTTTGACAGTAGGTTTGCTTCTGAGCAGTGTTTGGTCTTCCTCTTATTGGAAGTGCAGTGTCCACTAAGTGTTTTCAAACATTATTTTGTTGTAACTTCATTTCTGGAAGATTTCACAAGTAAGTACTGAGAAAGGTAGCCTGATTTTGTTTGGGTTTTGGGGTTTTTGTTGTTTTTTTTTAAAGGCAGCTGTACTTACTGTTTGTATCTTCAAAGAAGCTGACTGTGAATGACTCCAGAGAGGAATATTAATAATTTTCTTTAAGGAAAAAAAAAACAAAACAATGAAACAAACTTGACTTTGATAAACTCAGCTTTTTAGATCCCCTAAAAAGTCAATGGCCCAGATATTAACAATGGAACTGGTAACTTAAATTAAGGACTCAGGCATTACTGTTATCACTTCAATGATAACACAAAAATAGAAATTAAAATTTGTAACGTGGATTGCTCGCTTACATAGTGAGTGAAATTTCAGATGCATGAGAAGACTTTAAAATACTTGTCATTCACAGAAAATTACAGGTAATGCTTATTCTCTTTCTTTCTTTTCTTTTTTTTTCCTTGGGTTTAATTGAGTCCATAAAGACCTTATGCCTTTTGAAAGTACGGCATATTTATGATTTTTAAAGACATTTTCTCCAGTGAGAAGATATTAGATTCCATTTTTAGGAGGTAGAAATTTAGACAGACCCCCTTTAGTTGCTTTGCTGCATAAGAAGACATGACAAGAAGAATCCTGATCTGTTACTATAAAGAAAGTCTCCTTAAATTATTTAGTTCTACTCTTCTTCACTGTCCAGTACTGGTAATGGTAGAGTTTCTGTTGTGCTCAGTGAAGGAGTTAGCAATAAATTAGGTTTATAGAAACAGACTCAGTGTCTGGAGGGTGGAATTCTCAACCAGTTAATCAGAGAGTCAGTGTATCAAGAAGCAATCCAAGTTTTGACTGTGTTATTCTTACTTCCTTACTGGTATTCACAGACAGTTCCTAGCGTGCTGCTTCTAAGCCCCTTCACCATTTCTCTTGTGGCTATGTCTCCAGACACTTGGCAGTTTAGATGTAGATGTAATATTCTATGACACACTTGTGTGGAATTGGAAGAAGACAAACATAATGAATGCTAATAATTTAAATTGTTCCTGTTTTATCACAATTTCTACAGACATAGTGGAACTTACTAAAACCAAAAGACTGTGTCAGCCCAAAGCCATTACTGAAGAAACTCCTAAAATAGTCAGCCACAGCTCTGATCTTGTTCTCATAAAAAACAAATACACAGCAGTATATATATCAGTTAGTATACTAATTTTCCAAAATTGTGAGTGTATGTAGTTGGAGATTTGTCATCTGGCATCAGAAATAAAAGGGAAAATACTGAAGATGATTGGCCCCAGTACAGCTCTCTATAAGACATGATGGTTGTCTGCCTCAGGAGAAAAATACTTAAGGGATTTTTATGGTTTATTTATGTGAGGCTATTTCTTTGTACTTTGCAGCAGTTGAATTTAAATACCTTTAGTAAGAGCCCTATTTAGTGATTTCTGGAAATGCTTAGGTTGCACAGAGTCTCATCTAATGTAACCTGGAATGGTTGCAGGGTCTGGGCATCTACTAATTTTCTGAGCAATCTGAGCCAATGTCTCACCACCCTGACAATAAAACATTTTTTTTCCTTCTATCTAGTCTAAATCTCCCTCTTGTAGTTTCAGACCATCACCCCTCATTCTTTCACAACAGCCCTGCTAGAAAGTCTATCTCCATCTTTCTTATTGCCCCCTTTAAGTACAGAAAGGCCAGAAAAAGGTCTCTGTAAAGGGTTAAGCCCACCTGGGGACCCCCTGACTCCTCCCAAGGGGGTGGTCTGACCTTTTCCCAGGTGTCATGGTTAGCCACTCACACTTCCTGCTAGGACCTGGCTATTAAAAAGGGAGGAACCAGTTTTCCTCTCTTCTCTAGCTGTGCTGGAGTGAGCAACTTTTGCTGCTCTCTCCTGCCAGACCACCACATGCTCTCTGCCACTGCGTGGAGACCACCACCATTTTTATTTGGAACTTGGACTAACTGCTTTTTTCACCATCAATCACCTACATTCTGCCTCCATCCAGCATCACAACCATCGACCTCAGCCTTTGGACTCAATTGCCATCCATGGGTTGTATTTGTATTTTGTTACCCCTTTTTCTCCAGCTTCTGTATTTCTTCCCTCATTTTCCCCTACCCTGCATTTTGTTTCCCCTCACCTACTGTAAAAAACCCTCCCCCCTCCTACTTATTGTTAGAGTTTTATACCTTTTTTTTTTTTTTAATTTATTTATTTTTTTAAGAAGCTGCTTTACAGAGTTAAACAGCCATATCCATTTTAATAGGTGGATGAAGATTATAATCTTCAATCTGAAAGTCTTCTGCCTTGAAGTCGCTGATGTCTTCAACCTTACGAAGAATCCTGAGCTTGGGCAGAGGTCTTGGCTCCCTCTGAAGCTGAACTTTGAGAGGTTCCACATGATTCAGATATATGTGAGCATCCCCCAGCGTGTGTATGAACTCTCCAGGCTTGAGCCTTGTGACATGGGCAATCATGTACATGAGCAGCGAGTAGCTGGCAATGTTGAAAGGTACTCCCAGTCCCATATCTCCAGACCTCTGGTAGAGTTAGCAAGATAATTCACCATTCAGAACATAGAAGTGGCAAAGGGCATAGCACAGAGGCAGAGCCATCAGAGAAATATNGATGTAGGTGACTGATGATGAAAAAAGCAGTTAGTCCAAGTTCCAAATAAAAATGGTGGTGGTCTCCACGCAGTGGCAGAGAGCATGTGGTGGTCTGGCAGGAGAGAGCAGCAAAAGTTGCTCACTCCAGCACAGCTAGAGAAGAGAGGAAAACTGGTTCCTCCCTTTTTAATAGCCAGGTCCTAGCAGGAAGTGTGAGTGGCTAACCATGACACCTGGGAAAAGGTCAGACCACCCCCTTGGGAGGAGTCAGGGGGTCCCCAGGTGGGCTTAACCCTTCACAATCTCCCTTGGAGCCTCCTGTTCTCCAAGCTGAACAACTCAACTTTCCCAGCCTGACCTCAAATCAGAGGGATTCCAGCCCTCTCATCATTGCCTTGGTCTCCTCTGGCTCCACTCCAATAGGTCCATGTAATTGCTCTTAGGAAGTAGAGATTCACCTAATTGTGTTTTGCACTCATATTTTCACACTGCATACTTGAGGGAAGTGAGATGTGATATTTGTAGTTCTTACATAAGGAGCCTTGGATCCACATAGGTTTTAATTAATTTAAAGTCTTTAATACAAATGAATGGGAAATACAAGATTTGTTTTAAAGCAATGAAGTGTAACTTTAATCTTACTTTCTGTATGATATATAGGTATGTTGATTTTTTTTAAAATTTTTTTTAACACTTATTGCCTACCTCTTCCAGTGGGTTATCAACTTCCAACTCTGTTGGGAGAAGAATACAGGAGATAAAAAATATACAGCCAGGATTCAAAGTTAATTAGGGATAGATTTTTTTTTACATAGATAACTAAAATAGAGAAAGCAAAAAAAAATCATAGGATATACTATATTTGAACCTAGTAGGGGAGAGCTGATTGAAGATGGGAACTGGGAAGCAGTGCAGGTGATCTTGATGGTGAAATAATGGAGGCCACAACTTTTTTTTTTTTTTAAGGGAAACCAGAGAGCAGGAATTTTATCAGCACAAGGAAGTAGTGGAGCTGTTAATGAGTTTTCAGGAGAGTGTAACAGGAATGAGAAAGATTTTCAAAGAATGCTTGAAAGATACTTCACTTACAAGGAAGTAGAGAAACACTGTACAAAGCTTGAGATTGAAGGCAAAATGTAGTTATTCTGTAGTGTATTGCTTTAGAGAAACAGACCTTATTTTATCTTGATTTTTTGTTTTACATAAAGCATTAGAATCATCATTTTTTTTGGCTGAGGTTCTGCCTGCCCAGTGTAAGCTTTGGTGAGTTCATCTCTGACAATCTTGTGAAATAACTGTTTTGTGGCAGTGTTTTGGAGACTGTCCTGTAGATTTAAACACCTGCTCAAGTTTCTTTCATTATGGCTATTTCCATGGAGAAATAAGTTGGTTCCTCTTTAATGTGGAAGTTGCATAATTTGACAGCTCTATGGAGTCTGATGTCATTTGGAATATGTCACAAATAACCTTGTAATCTGTTCTGAGTACAGTTCCATGTGCCTCACTCTGTTTCAAGTCTTGGTTTCAGATGTCTGTGAGTTCTCTCTGAAGCCAAGTGCCTGTTGCCCACTCACTGCTGAACAGATTTCTCTTACATAGGACACAGTACTTGACCATTATTTTGAAATGTGTGAGACCACAGCTGAAACTGGAATTTTTTACCTGATATTTCTGTATCAGATCACCTGATCTCTGTTGTAATTTCAGATGCTTCTAACCTTGCTTCTAAAGCTCTTAGGAGGGCTGTACTAGTTACTACTCCACCACTTGCTTCCCTTTGCTCCTGTGTTAGGGCACAGGGGTCCCATGTGAGGTGGGGAGCAGATATATATATTACTTTTTGAGTTATACAGTCACAAAAATTATCACATGTAATAACTTCATTAAAGTTTACATAAAGTATCAGATACCTTCAGATGTCGTGAGTTAGAGTAGTTAAATGAAATTTAGATGATTGACTTAAAATTTATCTGCAACTCCTTTGGTTATGTCATATAGGTTATATAAATGGGAAACTAAAATAGGAAAAATCTGTGGGGCTAATTTGCCTGAATATGCTAAACATTCAGAGTTTGTCTTTCTGTGCTTATACTGCAAACATGAACATTAAAAATACACAAGACAGGAACACAGACAACATCAGATGTAGGAATTCTCAATTAATTCCAAATAATCGATTTGCACTTATTTTGCTATATAAATACCTCTGATGTTACAATTAAAATGCTGCCCACTGCATGTTACCATAAACTAAGGAAGACATCTTACTTACCAGATGGTTTATCAGTTGACGTTGGAATACTAGTCACTGCAGGCATGGTTGGTAAGGTTGGTGGCAGAACCTTTAAGTTCTGGTCACTCTGAATCTCGTTAGTAGATATCTGGTTAATGATGCGGTTGTAAGTAGGAGGCTGGTACACCTTGTTTGGTGGCTGTGGCGTTTGTGGCAGTGGCTTTATGGGTGGCATTCGTTGACAGTGCTCTTCCAGTTGGGCAATCATTATGGACTGATTGTTGGCGATTGTCATCAGATGTTGGTACTTGTGCTCCAAGTCTTTGTATTTGTTTGCCAGCTGCAACATATCTGCAGTTTGGTTCAAAATCTTATTCTCGAGTTGAGAAAGTTCTAAGGCGTTGTCCCGTTTGCGGATGATTTCATGCAGGAGCTGCATGTAGAGTTGTGTGACGCGAGAATTCATGTTTCTGCTCTCCTTTCTTAAGAGTTTCACCTCGTTCACAATCCCACCATCCACCTCCACCAGCTGCTGGAGAGTTTCTATTTGTCTCTTTTGCTTAAGAAGTTCATTGTTGAGTAACTGTAACTCTTGTTTATTTACCCTGTTTTCAAGTAGAACTTCAGGCTCCTTAGAGTTTACACAAATGGCACCTGTCACTCTCTGCTGAGGTACAATAAAGGTGTAAGTGCACTTGTCCTGTGTCTCACTGGACCGCTTGTATCTGTTCATGTAAATGAATTCTTGTTCTCTTTCCTCATCGTTGCCTTCAAATTCTTGAGCTTCACTTGTCGTAGCTCCCACAACAGATATTAGCATTAGACAGATGAATCTTCTTGTCGTCATGATCCTCTGCTTCTGGTCAAATATTCTTCTGCAAGGAACTTCTAAAAATCTGGTTTAAAAATAAATGTAACAGTTAATAACAAATAGGAAATCACTGCAAATTTACAACTGATAATCTGTTCTAAAACTTGGAGAATACCACACAGTAAATAGTATGACTGTGTACAGAAGGTTTTCTCTCATGCAACCTGAATTTATGTTGGCTAAAGGGGACATCACTCTACCATTCTGTGGCCAGATCTGTAGTTACTGGTTGCTAGTTTATCTAAAGCCTGCCAAGAACCACAAAGAACCAAGTACTAAATACCAGGATTTGAAGAGTGTTCTCTTCCAGGCAAGTACCACAAAAGTTTCCAAGATTAGTGTTTTCATTTAAATGTGAGCTATGTTTTTATTTCTTACAGTTAACAAATACAACCTTTAAGCGCAGACAGAGTGTAAGCTAATATGTGCTGTTAAAAGTTCTAACAATATTAAACAGTTCATTTGCAGTGTTTTCTAACTGCATGTAGATTGCAGGAGATACAGCTTAGGTGCAGTGGTACAATTTTTATTTAGTCAGCAGTATTGAACCTCATAACTAAAAAAAAAAAAATAAATGAAGGAGAAAGTTATTAATCAGAAGTCCTTAGAAGCTATAAATCCAAAATTCTACTGCCAAAATATAGGCAGTGTAAAAATCTGTTGGGTTTTTTTTCCCCAGACTAGTGGAATTTACAACTGAAACATTTATTGTGACTGTCACTAGAGACATTGTCTACACACTCAGCCTGGTCATTTCACTTCACAGCCTCTTCTTGATAGGGGTAAACCACATGTATATATGCATGGTAGACAAAGATGACCCCTGACTACTAAAATTAGTCAGTAGTGTTTATTGACATACTGCAACAGGACCCTTCTGCTGAAATAGTGATAGGATGACAGGAAACAGCTTTGAGCTTTGATCTGCAGATTTAGGCTGGAGATAGGAAGAAATTCTTTGCAGTGAGGGTGGTGAAACACTGAAACAGGTTGCCCAGGGAGGTGGTGGATGTCCCCTCTTGATGGATGTCAGGCTTGATGAGGCCTTGAACAACCTGGTCTAGTGGAAGGTGTCCATATTTGTGGCAGGGAGGTTGGAACTCAATGATATTTAAAGTCTCTTTCAACCTAAACCATTCTGTGAATCTATGAGATTACCCATAGTTCTCAGATCAGATTCATATTCAGGATGGAAATTTGAGGCAGCATGTAACTTTGTCAGAGTGCAAAGCCTGCTTGGTGTGTTTTAAAGTCAAGGTGATGTTATCATATTTGTCTTTGCTTGGAAACCATTTCACATGGACTAACCATGTAGTGTTTAAATAACTGTCACCTTACTGCTTGGTCATCTTCAGTTCAATGACATGTTTTAAATGACATGACATGATGATAGAACAGCTGTCTGAAACTGGAATGAGTCCAGCTGAGTGCAGCCATGGTCAGCTAGAGGCTGGTGGATATGATACCTGAGGAGAAGTGAAAAGAGCTAGGTTTGATTAGCTTCCAGAGGAGAAGGTGAAAGAGGCATCTTGCTGCTGTCTTCAGCTACTTTGTGTGTAGAGAGAAGGTGGATTATTTTTATAAGTACACAGTGAATTTATAATGGTTAATGGTTACAGGCTGCCTCAGGAAAAACTAAATGAGGGCGACCAAGGACTGAAGTAGTCACCCAGAGAGGTGGTGGAATCTTTACTCCTGGAAATGCCTACAGTGTTGATTTAGGCAAGGTTCTGGAGCAGTCTGATTTAATGTTGAAATTAGCCTTGCTTTGCACGGTGAAGGTCCCATTGACTCTGTATTGTTCTTCCATACAGGCAGCTACTGACTTTAAAGTGGTTTTTTTTTAAGAGTTTCAAGACGGTGATGGATTTGCATGCTGAAATAATTAGGAGATACGGTTGTCAGTCATTCACTTTTATCTCATGTTCTGAAATAAGCCATGTAAGTTTCTGTAAATGATTAAAACTGAAGTGATCAGGACTTGAGCCTTCTTAAAGTTTTTGGATACGTATTTTTGTCTCATTTTCTTATTTGGAATAAACCCAGTTGTTGTTTTGCAAACGGTAAGGAATTGTGCCTTGCAGAAGTTGAGCGTCTTGAAAACTTGTCAGATAAAAGTTTGGAGTTTGACATGGTTTCTGAAAGTAAAGGAATGTTATTTGGAGCCCTGGAAAACAGGGAACATAAATTCACCCCAGACAGCTTTAACTTGCATAATCAGCATTTGCACAGCAGGTCACACTTGGAAACTCTGGCAGTTTTCCAAGCTTCATATTTCTGCACAGATGGACTGTTTTTGCAAACGTCTCTTGCATGTAGGTGTAAAATGAGTTTTATTTGACCCTTTCAATTGAAATATCTCCCCCCCACCACCCTTTCAAACTGTAATTATTGTGGCCACTGAAAAAAAACTAATTTCCTCAGAATTCACTTGTGTCTTTGTTACAGTACCTCATATCTTTAGTTGAGCACAGGATTTAAGGTGCACATTCTTTTCTACTGAAGAAATAAAAAGCAACATAAACCAGCTTGAATCACCCCTCCCCTTCTTTTTTTTAAGAACTAGTTAAGAAAAAATAGCAGAGTTCATAATCCTCGTCTTTAACATCTTTCAAAACAAAATAGTGTTTCAGTTGGAAGGGAACCTACAGTAATCATATTGTCCAATTGCCTGACCAATTCTGGGATGACCAAAAGATTAAGCATGTTAATTAGGGTATTGTCCAAATGCCTCTTCAGTGCTGACAGGCTTGAGAGTGCCTCTCTAGGAAGGCTGTTCCAAGTTTTGGCTACTGTTTGCAAGAGGTAAGCCACCAGTGAATGACATCAGTGTGATTAGACCGTGCTGAAATGTGTCTCTCTCACGATCTTGCTTGCATGTCACCTTTTCGAAGGTGTTCCTCCTATAAGAAAAAGCATTGGAAGGAAAAGTACACTGGTAAGAGAATGCTCCTGTACAAATGGAAATAAGAACCATGCTGGCTTCAGATGTACTACTTCTTGAAGTCTATTTATGAAGTGATCTTCAAGTTTTTTGTTGTCCCTGCTTGTTCAGTAAAAAAAAATAAATCATCATTCAGAATGTGGCTTGTTTGTTGCATGTTGTGATGGACTACATGACATAAATGGCATTTCCTCTTCTCTACAGAGGATTCAAATGAAGTTCAGAACCAACATGCTTGCTTGAGCATCTCTCAGTGATTAATCGTTCAGGGAGAAAAAAGCTTGCTGGAGGAAGTGGGGAGGGAAGCCAGAGAAACCATTTTAAGGAAGAATTTAATGCTTTTTAAGCTCTTCCTCCTCTTTCTGAGTAGGAGACCATCAGATTCTTGTAACAGCAGAATTCCTTCCCATGGGAGAGGAAGATCTTACTTACTCAATGTCTAGCATGCACTACTTTTCAGTTTTTCTGTTGCACTTATGCTAAGTAGTTGCTCATACTCCTTGTACTTAACTGTACTTAGTGCTGTTGCTTGCTGGTCACTTGGTTCTTCCTGTTTCTCAGGCTCAGGCACCCCCTTCTTCTTCTCTCAGTAGCTCTTCTTAAGTGGACTAGGAGGGAGCTATGTGACTGAGGCTACACTCGTCCCCAGTGACAGATTCCACTTAGGTAGCTGTAGGTTCTTCTAACTCACTTTTGCAGAGAACCACATTGTGTAAAAGCTTCCCTGCAGGCTTAGTACAAATTTTCCTATTAATGGAAGTCCAGCATGTCTGTCTGCTAGCCTTGTGCACACTGAAAAAGCTTCAGCAAACAAAGGTACAAACAAGAAACTGAAGGAGTGGAAGAAGCACACTGCAATTTTAATTAGAACTCAAGTAGAACATCAAATTAGAAAAAATATGGGAGTTAGAAGCAAATTCAGATTGTGGTTGTTCAAGACCTGTGTATTTGTGGAAGCAGTTTTCATGGGAGTTGAGTTGGGACAAACTCGCCCCTGCGCAGATGCACCTAAACCCAATTTTGTGTGCATATATCATACCTGGCACTATAGACTACTCAGGGAAAAAAAAAATGTTTTATTCCACTTGTCTGTCAGCAGAATAACTACATCTGTAAGAAAACTTTTGGCAGCATTGTTGTGGGGGCTGTAATCACAGTACTCTTCCTACTGCCAGCCAGCATAAGCACGTTGGTTAAAATTCCAGTTTGTAGACTAAATGTTTGGCTATCTGTGTATAGAACTGGAAGTAGGTAGTAATTAGTTGGTTTGTTTGCTCATTCATTGTTTGCCCAACTGAGGATGTTCCCATGATCTGGTTAAAAAAAACAAAAAAAAAAAGAGGAAATAAACTTTCTGAAAGGGATATCAGATGTTTCAGTATTTGATTGTTTTTTCCTGTCGGGTAAAGGGAAAAAGTAAATAAAATCTTTCTTTGGCTTTGCTTTGAAATATTTTTCTGGCCTGTACTCTGTCATGTTTATATGGGACTTCGGGTTAGTAAAAATATTACAAGTATCTTACTGTTACGAATATCTTGAAATTCATACGTGACATTTCAACCAGAATTGAATATTTTGCTGTCGAAAATCAAGCAGATGTTTCACATCCTATAGTTTAATCACCACCGTGATCCTGAATTGTCAGAGGTCAAAATATTTCTATGTGCAAAATATCAATTTGGCAAATGTTGACTTTTTTTTTAATCGGTTTGCCTTAAGAGGAAGCATAAAAAGTTGGCAGTGTCAGCACTATAGCCTTGCTTTTTTTTAAGCTACTTACAATAAAATGCACATTTCTTTGTGGCCATTCCAATGTTTTTCATTATACGCTGGTTCTAATCCTGTGCTTCAGAGGGTCTGATTTTTACAGAATAGGTTGGTTAAGTGTCTCTTTCTGCTTTGATGAAATACCTGCCCTTGGGGGTTTTGTGTACAGTAGCCTTTCAATGCTATGGCTGGTTTGGAGGATGGAATTTCTTCATAAATAGACATTCCTGATATTACTCTAGAAAGATAGGCTGTATGTATTGTCAGCACTTGCATCTAGATCTGAAGTCATTTTGCAGTGTTGAGTCTTTCAGCCATTGAGAGAGTAGAATCTTGTCTTTGAGAGTTTGCACTTTGTTCTAAACTTCAGTGTCCTGCAGGAAAAAGAGCTAAGGCTGTAGGAAGACCACTGGACAGTGGCTGAGGATATGTTATGTTGTACTTTGACTTACAAATCAGTTGAAAGAGGAAACATTTTGAAATTTAAGGAAGAATCGCCTCTACTACAGCATTTTGGAGTAATAAAAAAGCAAGCTCACGATCTATGTAAATCTCACGTAGAAAGCCTTAGCGAAGATAAATGTGGGAAATGATTGCCTGAACTTCATAGCACAATACAAATTTTGTATCTTACATTGCACTGGTATGGCTTACCCCTACAGATAGGGTAAAAGCAGTAGAATTGCTTCTTGCTGCTGCTCTTGTTTTTCTATACATAGTAAAATGTTATTAAGCCACAGGACTGTAGGTGTGAAAATGTGATGCACTGAGCTATATCAATGAAGCTTTTGTACAAGTGATACGTGACACTGTGTCTCCCCTTGGAGACTGCCTTACAGAGAAGGCAATTTTCTGTGCTAGACCTAGGGTGTTACACGAGAGGTTTTCTGGGACTTCAGTAACTAGTTGAGTTGCAGTGTAGTTGAATTTGTTGCAAAGAAAAATCCTACTAATTTGATTTGAGGAGCTCAGACATCAGAGGCTGGTACACGATGAATATACAGTTAGATTTGTAGTGTCCTGTATGTTGCAGCTCAAGAACTAAAGGCATCTTTAGTTCAATTATGATAATGTTGGTAAACAAAATGAAGGAGTAGATTTCCTATCTGACATCTTAAAATTAAGCAGGAATGCTCAGTAAGCTATCAAAATAAATCATTCTTACTTTAAGTAATTGCATCTTTCGGATAACAGCTGTTATTTTTACAACAAACTGCTACCATTTTCTGTTGCTGTCATTCAGCCTCCCTAAAAAAGGTTCCCAGAGTGTTATATCCCTAAGAAAGTTAACTCCCCAAAGTTCCATTTTATGAATGTCATGTTCTCTCCTCTTTTGGTTTGATTTTTGTTGGTGTTGTTTGTTGGTGTTATTTGGTTTGGATTTTGGGGGGGTTATTTGTTTGATCTTGGTAAGGTGTGACTTTCACTGAAGAATGAAGAGGAATGGTCCAATGCTTACAATTTCTTTCCATCCTTGTAAATTGCTATGACTTAAAGGCTTGATAGTCTAGAGTCTGGGTCTCGGTCAGACATGTCAGAATTGAATGCACCATAATTAAACTGCTAACTTCAGCCTTTTAGCAGCAATACCTAGACAGATGAGAAAACATCTCTAAGAAGGATGAGATGCACACTTTTTGCATGACAGTGATGTTTTCTGACAGTTTCCTGTATGGTTGTTTTGACTTAGAAGAAAAAAACAGCAGTGCTGTGCTGTGTATGGATGAGTTAGGTTTGCTATGCTGTCACTCTGCACAATATTCAGGTCTGTCAGTTAGTAATCGGTTCCTGTGCTGGTTATATTCAATACAAGGAGGCTCACAGTCACTTTTCCTGTATACCTGTTGTACCATTTGTGCATTCCTCAAGCCTTTAGAGAGATGAATGAAGGCAGAAAGGCACAGTGTTAGGTAGCTAGTAGAGCATTTATTCTTGAAAAGATAAAGTATTTGACTGTGAATTCCACAAGTTTGGTAACTTCATTCTAAAGAATAAGCATGGCAAACTAGCAACAAATCTTCACTGTGTCTTTGCTACCTTTGTCTTTGCTATTAAAAGGGTTTTTTAGATTAGTGCAGTTCTATGTTTTAATTGGACTCTAAAGGCAAATGGATAAAGGATGTAAAAAATGCAAAATCCTGCTATAAAAGGATCAGGAGGTTAGGGTTTGGCTTTTGTTAAGAAACATTAGTTTTTGCTTCTGCAGTGTCCTTTGAATAGTCAGTGTTTGTGGACTTAGAGTTAGCTGGCATGTTCCAGGCAGTAGGCCAGTAATATGATCTGTATTTCACAACACCGTTGTGATAAGATAGATAAGCATGGATTTTCTGAAGCTGCTTTCTTTCTTATTCCCTGCCCCTTTTCTCAGAGCTCATGTTCTGTTCTTACTTCTCCAAAACATTCTCTTTCATGAAACTATGTTAAACCATCCTCTCCGTTTTTCAGGTACACCTTCATATTTAATGTGGCTTATTAATTTTTGCTCTTTTCTAAGGAAAGGAGCCTCCACTGGTGCAGGTTTTTTTACGTTTAGATGAAGGGTCCTGGGGTGAAAAACCTGAATGCTGATTGTTACTTTTATTTTTCACCTCTGTAAAAGGAAACAGCAATTCACAGTGAAATTTCAGCACAGCAGTATGCGTGCCACATGTCTTAAGAAAAGCTTTACAGCTGTGTTTGAAGTTTTAAAGTAAATATAATAAGGGATAGGAAGGGCTGACACATCATAGCTTGCACATTCAGCATTGAAAACATGATGTAAAACTAAGCTGAAAAATTAAACTCTAGATTTATGAGGGGAATGATTCCTGGTCTTTTGCCAGTAGTTACTTGACTCCATTGTAAGCAGTGCCACACTGACAGAGCAATTAATTCCTTCAGATACATTTTATAATGCTTTCTATACTCAGCTCTTAAAATTCTGGGGGAATTTTGGTTCAAGCACTAGTTTATCCTTCTTAAAAGGAAATACTTCTATCACTGAGGGGAATGGATTACTAAAGCAACACTTCAGAACGACAGTAGCTTAATTAGCTCTTGGAGAACTTTTGTTTTGAAATACTATTCAAGAGCTGCAAGAAACTTCCAAAGATTATGTATCTTTTACTGCCATGTAAATTTTTTTTCCCCGGTTTTTTTGGCCAAAAGAGCATTTTTAGTTAAAAGGCTACAATTTTTCTTTCTAGATTACCAAGAATTTTAGTCCTGTTGTTTGTGGACTGTTCTTCGTGCTTTACTAAAGTTCTGTCATAGATGTGGAATGCAATTATTGAAAGAGAGCACTGCTTTTGTTGTTGCTTCCCTTAACAGTGGCCTCACCTTATTTTCACTTAATCCAATCACTACCAAAAAGTGCTCATACTGTGTGTGCTCACATGTGAGCCTGCACATTGTCCATGAGAGCCCTTACACAGATGCACATTTTAATCGCCGTGTCTCACTTTGCCCATGAAAAAGAGTAGTTAGATCATACAGTAAATACTCAATTCTTACACAAAGATGTTCATAAATGCTGAGTCCTTTATTGTATGAATTTTTGGCAGCATCTTTCAGATATTTACAGACTTAAAAGTTCCAGCAACATTTAATATCTCCTTGATCAGGCATGAGGGTAAGAGAGAGGTGTTATTTTTTAGTACAGGTAGTCTTTTAGGAAAGTTATCATAGACATCAG
Source organism: Psilopogon haemacephalus (assembly GCA_013396835.1). Classification (NCBI taxonomy): domain Eukaryota; kingdom Metazoa; phylum Chordata; class Aves; order Piciformes; family Megalaimidae; genus Psilopogon; species Psilopogon haemacephalus. The sequence goes on along the minus strand of VWZI01023205.1, from coordinate 1,084,789 downwards.
CAGGACACTGAAGAAAAATGTATGCTTTTTCAGTTGCATTTGAGGAAGCGTGAAGCCCAAAGTTAGATGCAGAATTAAACAGGATTTAAAAACATTTAATATTGTTGAAAATAACAGCAGGAGGACTCTTCGCTGCCTGGCATCCTACAATACCTCAACTGTCTTTACAACTATATTTTAATAACTAAAGAAAGGGGGAGGGGGAATGAAAAGCCAGGCTTGATGCTGTCTCTAAAGGAGCTTTGGCAAGCTTGCATTCACTCATGGTAGGCTCTCTTTAAACACATCCCATCGCTACTGACCGTCCTTACCTGGTCTCCTTTGGCTTTTCTTCAGTCCTTAGCGTGCCTTCACCAGAGGCTTTCAGAAGAGCTCGGACGCAGCAGTTGTGACATCTCACTTAGCCAAAGCCTTCCGTGACCTGAAGCCTACCCCGTACAGCCCTGTGTGCGGTACTGGAGTTACACAGAGAAATAACTCGGTGAACTACAAAGGTCTTTCTTTTCTTTTTTTTTTTTTTTCTCCCTTTTTCTTCTTCAAGACTTTTCACAGCGTGGCTCCCCGGGCCGAGCCACCCATCCGCACCCTGCTGCTCCGGAGGCAGAGCCCCAGCTGCTCTCGGGGAGGGCAGAGCTCAGCCTCGCTCCCTCAGAGCCTGGATTCCATCGCTTCACGCGGGGCTAGGGCAGCCTCATTTGAACTTCAGCTCCTTTGTGGTGACTTACATCCTGGTAGGGAAAAAAAAAAAAAACAAAAAAAAACCAACAACCCAGCCTGCAGCAAGCTGACAACTTCTGGTTGGAGGAGCTGCCTTCCCCCTCCCACCAGCGCCG
>VWZI01023205.1:1014091-1083946 GCA_013396835.1 Psilopogon haemacephalus | reverse complement strand
GGGCCCGCCCGCGGCCTGTGCCCTCATGGCTGGGGCGGAGCGGGGGGGACCCGGGGTCTGCGCCCGCCGCTTCGCTGCGCTGCTGGCTCGGAGGCTCCTGGCACCGCCAGCGTGCGAGAGCTCTGCCGGGCTCAGCTGCTGCGAGTCAGTGATTAGCGATAAACTAACCCGAAGCTATCGGTCCTCCGTGTTCATCTTCAGAGCTGCGAAGGGATGCCGGAGGCCGTGTGTGAGCAGCGTGGGGGCTGGTGTTTTAGAGCAAACGAGCTGTTAGAATGTGCGACTGCATAGGATCCGTCCCCAGAATGCCGGGAAGGGGGCGTGCGGGGTACTTCCTGCTTAATCATCTTGTCCCAGCGGTCCCTGATGCGGAGGGATGGGACGTTTGGCATCGCAGACGCCGAGGCAGGCGCTGCCAGCTCTCACTGCCCGGTCTGCGGCCGTGAAAGGCTGCGTTATGCGGAGCAGCGCTCAGACTCTCCGGTTTTACCGCTTCCTAGGTCGTTTCTGTCAGGAAACAGCGTGTTCCTGGGAAAAAAAAAAAAATTAAAAATCAAATAGTCCAAATCCAAGCTCTTAAAGTAATCTAAGGCAGATTGCGAATCCATCATCTGGCTGAACACCAGTGCATTTTTTAGTGTCTGCTTGGTACTCATGTCAGTGTGTTTCTAATTTGTTTGCTGTGAATTTGATTTCCCTAAGACCTTTCTAAGATTTGCTGTTAAGGAACTTTGTGTGTAGAATCCATTTGAGTGTTAGCTGTCACCTCTGGGTTCACAAACGATTTTTTGCATACAAGCTTTGCGTCTAAGATGCATTTATAACTTGCTGGGAGTCTTGCAAAGAATTTGTCAAAAAACCTCCAATAAACCCAGAGTCGTTTCTTTAAGCTACTTTTTAATCAACAGTTTGGAAAACATACAATTTTTTAAAAATAAATAAATTTATCATAGCTATCTTTAGACATTGGTATTGAAATACAGAATGTTAGAGGTTGGAAGGGATCTTTTAAAATCATCCAGTCCAGCTCCCCTGTCAGAGCAGGATCACACAGAGTAGGTCACACAGGAACGCATCCAGGAAGGTTTTGAATGTCACCAGAGAAGCCTCCACAGCCTCTCTGGGCAGCCTAGGCTTAGGCTGTTCCAGTGCTCTGTCACACAGTGAAGAAGTTTTTCCTTATGTTCACATGGAACTTCTTATGCTCCAGCTTGAACTCGTTGCCCCTTATCCTATCATTGGACATCAATATAAAGACCCTGGCTCTGTCCTCCCCATACTCCACATCTTTATAAACATTAATGAGATCATCCCTCAGTCCCCTCTTCTCCAAGCTAAAGTGACTAAGCTTCCTCAGCCTTTTCTCATAAAGGAGATGTTCCACTGGCAGATAATATGTTTGTTCATGGTTTGTCAAGCAATTCTAAAGACCTTTGGGTTTTGAAGAAACAGAGGAAATCTCTATGAGAACACTTGGGTTAATCAAAAGACAAAGAGCTTTAACGATAGTGGATTAAAGCAAACTCTCTCTGTTCAAGTTCAAATGTGGACAGGTAGTGGCTTTTATAATAACGAATTATTTCTATCATAAAAGTGAATGCTCTATCAGGAAAACACAGGTCTAAGTAGATGACACTACTAATTCAGTACCCCTTGGGCTTCTTAAGTTTCTTGTAGTTTTACTGTATGGCCTGGTATCCTTGCAGGGAATATCAGCATCGTTTACTGTTGTTACATTACCATTGATTTCTAATTTACCTCAAAATCTTACCCCTGTAGCTAGAGAGAGAGAGAGAACACAAAACCAGGGACTGAAGTACTTACTTCAGTGCTATTAAGTAGCGTAGTCTGGATGCTGGAATGAAAGCAGTCCAAAGCTTTCCCAGAGCACTACTTTTTTACTGAAAAAGTTGATGTAATTGAAGCAGAATGTGATAATTTGATTCATATTTTACAGGTTTAGCTAGAGCCCATTACATTTTTTTTTCCAGCTTGCACAAAACTCACGCTCCAAGGTGCCTTTTCAGCCTGCAGATAGATGGAGCTTCTCTAGAGAGGGAAGTGGGGAGCAGGAGTAAAGAGCAGCAGCTTGCAGTGAATGTTTGCTAACATACTGAGGTGCCTGGTCCCTGTGCCATCATTTTCCCAAGGTTTTGACTACTCACAGCAGTAGAAAGGCAACTGCCTACCTAGATTGCTACTTTATAATTTAGTTTTTGTTCAAAAAGGAGCACTTCCAGATTCTTTTATGTCAAAATACATATTTCTAGCTAACTGTTACACCCCAGAGCACCATGGTTCTTGAAAGCAGAAGATTCGCCAAGGATGGAATTCTTTATTTAGGAACATATTTATAAATCATCCGTAAGAGTTAAGTTCTTTAACATGTACTTAAGCTCCATTAACTTCAGAGCCACCTAATTAAGTGCTGTTCAATGCCTAAAATCTTACCCAGTGAAGGAGACTAAATAGAGACTTCTCTTGTGGGTTTTTGTTGTTTTTTTTTAATTTATTATTGTTCTGTTACAAATAATCACATTATAAATAAAAATATTTGAAAGATCAAAAGTAGCCAAACCAAATTTCTTTGATCACCCTCTGTTCTGAATAAGGAACAACATACTATTACACAGAGCAACCTCCTGATTAAGTGCTGAATGCTTTTTTGTCTTTTTTAAAGCTGTTTAAATCCCTCGTCCCTGGGAAGCTTTGTATATGGCTCCTTCCAAATTGTGTATGACAAAGTGGCCTCATTTCTGCAGTCTGTTGCGGTTTTGTCTCCTGCAAAAAATAAAGTTGTGTCAGCTTGATAGGTGATAGGGAGATTTTCTTTGGATCTGCCAAGTGTTTGTAGCATATCTGAATTGTTTGGATAACACTAAGTGTGTTTGTCCTTTGGGAAGGATTGAAGAGAAAAATGAGGTTAGCCTTGGTGTGGATGATTTCCTCGGACCAAATGGGAATGCCTTTTCCTTGGTTTTGTGGGACTGCGAAGTGGAGTTCATTGCTTTTGCTGAAGGCTTTAGGCTGCATGACAAGGTTTTCAAAGCGTTTCATAGTAGTTCCATTTGCTTTTCATACTGAGAATCTCAGAGATCCGCTTATATTTAGATCTATGATTGGAGAATAAGAGATCCTACTAATAGCAGGATGCTAATAGCCAGTTACTTCTGGCTGAGAAAGCTGAAAATTGTCTTCACTAGTGTAATTCAATCAGCAGGGAGTGGTCTGATCTTAGACTTGGCTTTTAAATCTGGTGAAAACACTGTAAAACAGCTGGTCATAGAAGTTAACTTTGAGTCAGTGATTAGAAGCTCAAGGAAAACAAAAATAGATAAGAATGAGCTGATCTTACAAAAGCCAGACTTTGAGGAATCATACTGATGAGTTTTTCAGATGCTGTGAGGTTCAGTCTCTGAATTCATTTGCCACAAGTTCTTTTAAAACCAACATTTTTTTTTTTTCTAAAGGTGTGTGTGGAAGAAAAAGCAGGAAAAAGAACAAGTAGACAGATTCAGAGAAAAAATGTTATAAAGGAAAAATACCACCCAGACTTAAACACAAAAGTGTTTATACAAGATCTGACTCAGGAAGTCCCTAAACCACAATTCACTGCTGACAGGAAACTACATCTGGAAAACAACTATTGTACCTTTGCCTTTTTTTCCTATATTATTTTTGAAGCATTCTGTGCTTTTGGACACTGGGTAACATAGTTGTTGGGGTTTTTTGGTTTTTATTTTATATGAGTCCCCATTACAATATTTTCTCGTTTGCAGTTTTCCTGATTCATGGGAAAAGTGTTGGAAAATAGTTGAGTTTGGGGGGAGAAAAAAAAAAAAAAAAGAATTGGCAGTCACCTTGAGAAAAATCTGCTTTGTACAGAGAAAAAGCTTTGCTAGGAAGCTCCAGACAGCTCCAGAATTTGTTAGACTTGTTTCAGGGGGTAAAAGAATGATTTGCACAAGTCAGAGGTGATTTAGGGTTATAAAGTCCTGAATGTCATTCCAGATGAATTACTTTTGCTTTTTGAAAGTTGCTTAGTTTATGAAGCACACACTTGTCTGGTTTTCTGTGCTAGGCTTCATTGCTACACTGACAGAGGTGGAATAATTAATTCTAGTGCTCCACTGAGATGAGGATATTCAGGAAACACCATGAGATTGCTTCCTTCTTTAGTTCTCGGATGGCCAAGTACAAAGCAGTGATGATATTTACTTTCATTAAACATAGATGAGAGGAATGGCTGAAAGTTAGTTAGCTGAGCTAATCAGGTTTCTTTGGTGTTCCAGGTGATAGTGACTTTCTGAGAAGTCTCAAATGTTTAGAGACACTCTTCAGTGGCCTTTTGGATTAACAGCCCTGCTTTAAAAGATTTTCTCTAGAGGCTGCCAGTGTACTGGAGTGAAGTAAAAGCTCTGCCTAGATCAGCTGCAGTCTTTGTTTGCATGGAGGTGCAACGTGATGGCAGGCTGCTCAGTTGTGGATTTGATATATCAAAGGCTAAGAAAGAATGTCCTTTTGGACATTTTCTCTGAAGCTCTTTAAATCAGCTGTCAGACTAAAAGGTCACTTCACTGAAATTGTATTACCTTCATTTCCTTTAAAACTTGTGAATTTTTAACCGTGCTGAAATGTCACTGTAGAAGCATTCGTGTTTCCAGCTGTCTCTGCCAAGCATTAGTAGAAAACACTTGTCATATTGAGTCTTTGAATTCTTAACAGGACTGATGTTACCCATTAGTTTAGTTCTTAAGTCTCTTTGAAGAGCAGTAATCTGGGCAAATAAATGCTGCCATGGCAGACCTGAGAAACCTTAAAAAGGTTCATGGAGTTTGAAAAAGCCACTCTGTGTCTGTAACACTCATAATACCACTGCAAGGAAAAGCATTGCTACTTCTGTAAGTGATGTCTCTTCTTTCACAGAAAGGCTCTTCCTTTATTTCTAGGGGGGGGAAGCTGTGTAGAACAAGGTTAAATATGAAAACTGAAGTACAGTTTAATGGTGTAAAGTAGCAGAGTGCCCTGCTTGAGGTAAATGTTTTGGTATTGAGCTTTTGATTAAAGAAGCAAATTACAGTTACTCTCTCAATTAGCAGAGGGTGAGAAAAACTTCCAGCCTGAACTACTCAGTGAATTAAACTCTGTTCCAAATAGTCTAGGGAAGACAAGACCCATGCTTTTTGCTAATTTATTAATTGATGAAAAATAATGAGTTTTAAGCTTACTTTGTCTTATTAGTTGTTAATATGTAAAAGAATTGAAGAGCTAGAAGGAACAGTTTGGGACACATGTACTTATGCTTTGGTTTTTGTTCTTGTGACTCAGAGCACAAAATAGATCTGACTGAGACAGAAAAACGTAAGCATTATACAATCACATTTGTGGATAGAGCTATAATAAGGAACAGGCAATTGTCACACATTTGCACCAGGGAAAGGACTAATTCTTTCTAAACTCATTCAAGATGAATCCTCACAGCTTCCAGTTTCAATGAAAGAAAGTTTGTTTTTTTACTTTTTTTTTTTTAATGCATCCAGTGAACCAGCCTTGCATTTATTTTCCCTTCTATTTATTTATCTTCATCTCTCACTTTAACTTAGCCTAACATTGCACTGTAGTGTCTACTACGAGATAATTTTGAACGCGTCAAAATAAGAAAAAAACAAAAACTTGCATTTCAGAATGTACAAATGTGTGCAGGTTGTTAGAGTGAGCAGGTAAAAAAAATGGCTTAGTAGAAAGGGAGCAAGCTCTTGCATGGCCTGGAATGGATTTTTGTGTTTTCACTGAAATCTCTAGTTGACAGAGTTTTGTAAAGGTTGATTTAGGTACTACCTGTGCAGTTATTTTTAGTAAGAGACAAGAAAACAACTCTTCTTGTGCTAAGGGCTGGATGAAGCACACTTGGGCTTCAGGCTTAAATCAGGTGGCTATAAAAAGTGTTTCCTGATTTTCTTATAGCTGTCTTTAATGGGACAGTTCTAATGTAGGATCATAGTAAGACCAGAAACAATTTGATGGACCACCCAAGTGAGCAACTGAAGGAAGCTGTCTTGGTGAGATGTGTTATCATTGTCTTGAGGCATATTGCTTGTGTAAGTCTGTTAAGTGTTGGGTGTTACTGACAGTGAATACAACCTTTCTGGAACAAACACAATCACTTTAATACAAGGTGCACATTTCTTAGTTTTCAAAAAGTGAGAGGGAAGTTCAGGATGGGGTTGGATTTTGGCTCACCTAGACGCCTAGAGTGAAAGGGTTAAACTAGTGTTTCATTTCCTAATCAGATTCTTCTTAGTGCTTTTCCTGTGAATTTTGTGAAAATGACTTCTGCTTCCTTTTGGATGCACACATCAAAAGTAAAATTGATTTCAGGGTGTTAAGGACGAATATGTTCTTGTGCTGTGCAGCTGGTTGTGTTGATTTATGCTGAAATGATTCCCCACAGCTTACTTTTGTTTTACCTAAATATGCATTTTAGACATAGCTCTGTTCACCTTCCTATTACTTTAAAAAATGGAGCACTTAGTAAGGGTACAATCTGCTCAAATAAGCTGTCACAGCTGATATTCTCTGTCTAGTTTTTTGTCAGTGTACAGTACAGAGCCTAGTTTGTGATCCACATCAGCAACTTACAGGGGACAGAAAAAATCCCTTAGAAAACGAAGCCTGTGGAGGTCATTTGGTTCAACCTCCTACTCACTGCAGGGTTCACTTCAGAACTGGCTTAGGTTACTCAAGAACTTGTCCAGCTGAGTTTTAAAACCTCCAGAGAAGGAGATTCTCAGCCTTTCTGGGCAATGGTTTAGTGCTTGACCCTTCTTAAAGTAGTATTTTGTGGGTAGTTGGGTTTTGTTGGATTTTTTTTTTTCCCTTTTCCTTTTTCTAATTGGAATTTCCATTTCTGCAGCATGTCAGTTTCACATTGCATCTCTGAGAAAAATATCTGCACTCTGCAACTCCCACACTAACTCCTTTTGTTGGGGAAATAACCACAGTCCTGTTCTTCACCTCTGGCCCCATCTCTTCTCCAGGCTGCACAAGCACAGTTCTTCAGGCCTGTCCTCATCTGTCAAGAGCTCCTCCTCCCAAGCCATTTTTGTGGTCCTGTGCTGACCTCTCTCTAGTTTAAAACATCTGTCCTGTACAGAGGTGCAGCAGCACTTTACTGCAGTGGTCCAGATGTGGCCTCACCGCTGCCAAGTAGATATAAAAAAAAACAAACTTCTCTTTAAAACCTCTTTGAAAGTGAACCATGTTCTGTTTGGTTGCCACTTCTGTGCACATGGTAATATTGCATTTTATAAGCTGCAGAGCTGCTTTCCTGCAGCATGCATCTTACCTACCTTAAAGTTAAATTTGATATGTTGCTTTCTTAAAAGTCATCAGTGGCTGGAGAGTTACTTTTCTCCTGTAGGTCAGATCAGGGATGTCTAACCAGTTGATGTAGTCAAGCTAGCAGCTAAAAGGCTCAAATAGGCATTGCAGCTTCTGAGAAGGATGTGTGATCTGTACTCTCTTCTTCTGGAGCCATTATTTCTTTTCTGAGGAAACAGGGCAGTATAAGAGATGCTCTTGGCAGAGGTTGGAATTAAAAGACGTATCAGTGCTGGAATTTTGTTTGCATTTTTGTTGAATGAATACTTGATTTTACAGATGCTCCTGCCTTTCAAAGGTCTTGTTTAGGAATAACACAGTTGCTCATTGTGTCCCCATTTGAAGTTGTTCCTTGTGAGTGGAACTGCTTTTGTGTTCCTGCACATACTGTAATAGTGCAGTTTTCACAGAATCATAGAATGTCAGGGGCTGGAAGGGACCTCAAAAGATCATTTTGTCCAGCCCCTCTGCCAGAGCAGGATCACCTAGAGCCCATCTTAACTGCAGTGCATCCAGACAGCTCTTGAATATCTCTAGATAGGGAGACTCCACAATCCCCCTGGGCAGCCTGTTCTAGTGCTCTGTAGCCCTCACAGGGAAAAAAATCTTCCTCAGGTTCACATGGAATCTCCTAAGCCTCAACTTCTACCCATTGCCCCTTGTCCTGTCACTGGGCATCACTGAGAAAAGGCTGGCTCCATCCTCCTGGCATTCATCCCTTACATATTTATAAGCATGAATGAGGTCCCCCCTCAGTCATCTCCTCTCCAAGCTGAAGAGCCCCAGCTCCTTCAGGCTCTCATAAGGAAGATGTTCAACTTCCTTAATTGTTTTTGTGGGTCTGAGCTGGACTCTCTTAAGCAGCAAACTGTCCTCCTTGAGCTGGGGGGCCCAGAACTGGACACAATACTCTAAATGAGGCCTCAGCAGGGCAGAGGGGCAGGAGAACCTCTCTTGACCTATTAACCACAGCCCTTCTAATACACCCCAGAATGGCATTGGCCTTCCTGGCCACCAGAGCACACTGCTGGCTCATGGCCATCTTCCATCCACCAGAACTCCCAAGTCCTCTCCCCTTCACTGCTGTCCAGCAGGTCAGTCCCCAGCCTATCCCTGATTTTAGGTTGTGTTCTGACTGAGGTACTACACTACAACTATTTTTGCCTTTTTAATTAATTGTACATGATACCTTTTGTTCTTTGCAATTAAATCTTCTGGTTTGCCATGAAACAAAAATAATTTTCAGAATGTTGACTCCAATTGTTGAACTATTCAGAGGGCTGTGTTTGATTAATGGAGTGGTATATTAGAGTTCTAGGTAATAAATTCAGACAGTTTCTCAACCCATGAAGTACATTTGCCTGAATGATCCCAATGTTTCATTCAGGTGAATACTGTCTGTGCTGAAAGCTTACTGAAGAAGTTATTCCAGTGAGTGTCTCAACTTGGATGTGATCATTCTTGAGGAATGCTGGGCCTGTAATAGACTATCCCTTCCAGAGTAAATATTGCCAAATAGTTTGTCTATGCTTTCCAGGTATAGACAAGCCCAGAGTGGCAACGTGGCCTTCCAGTACCATTCGCTGCTTCCAAGATCAGAAAGGAGAGGAATTGATGATTGTGTAGTAATCATTTGCAAGATTATTGATACGAGAAGAAGTTAATATGATTAAGAAATCACACATGAACTAGAAAACAAGCTTATACAGAACATCTGTGAGGCTTTGGTTGATACATTGCTATTTCAGGTCAAAAAACACTGCAGTTTGCATGCTGTGCGTACTGTGGAGTTGTTTTTTTTTTGCTCGGCATAAGATGTAGCACTGCTTCAGGTACAACGTTGATGTTCTCTCCCATTGAAATAGTTCTTGACACGTTCTTGCTAATTCACCAGACACAAGAGGTTTTAATTGAGAAGTTTTTTTTTTTCTTCTTGACGCAGCCTCGTTATAGTTTTACATCTGTGTGTGTGTGTGTGTAACACTGATGCCATGTTCTGCCTGGCTGGCATCAGAGTCGAGTGATAAATCTGGTTGTAATCCTACCTTGACTTCCCTTGTGACTGATCCCATTCACTTGGCCGCCGCGCTGGCAGGATGCATTACAAATCACATGTTGTTACCTTGGCAAGGATTTGTCTCCAGTTGCTTTTAGAGTACTCCAAGTCCTACCAAGGTTAACCAGTATATACATTTGGTTTTGTAGAAAAATTTTCCAACCCCTTAGTCCATGGAAAATATCCAGTCGCCTTGAAACCAGTGATACCACAAAACTGTTGGCTTTTCTGACTTCTGAGCTCATCCCCTAAGAATGGTGTCTTTGGTTTTGCAGACTGCTGACTGGGGTAATTTGGGCTTTCTACCACATACTTAATTGATAAGTTGCCTTCTCTCTGCCCCCCGCTTTATTTAGTATGATACAACCACACTACTGTGTGTGGGAAAAGGCTTTCAGAAATATAGCTGACTACATATTGGAAGCACTTCTGTGTCTCTCCTGGTTTTCCTATCAAACTAGTGTCATTATTCAACTTCTGGGGAGAAAAAAAAAAAGAAAAAAAAAAAAGAGAAAATAATTACTTTCCATGGGTTCCCTTCTGTTATGCCTGCCAGCTACTGCGTGTCTTGTAGACACTTCTTGCTGTACTGAAAGCATGCTCTGTACCCAGACAGCCTTCCTGTTCCACTGCAACATCTGTGTGCTCAGAGGCTGCTGGATTCTGAACATCTTTGCAAAGTGTGCGTGGTGATAAGGAGGAAACTGAATCTGTCCATTAAAACATTGAACTTGGGTTTTGTTTTCTCTTGTAGCCTGTGTTAGTGGTCGTCACAGCAACAGTACAATTTGCCAAACAAATATGGGAGATTGTTACGATATTTGATCGAAATGTTAAGAATAACAAATTGGAGTCCCCGGATTAATGTGAAATTCTTCCCCATCAGCTAATTACTCCTTGTTGCAAAGCAGTGAATGTCTGACTAATGAAGCTACCCATACAAGCAGCTGTTTCGTAACTTCCTTACATTTGCAGAGTCGTCCAGACCCTTAGCAGAGCACTGCTCACTAAAGTGTGTGTCAAGTATACAGTAGTGAGGTGCTTTAACCACTTCATTTTGGGTTTGTTTGCTCTACTAGTTCATAAAGCAATAAAAAAAGAGGATCGTTTTATAAAGCAATAGAAAAGAGAAGAAAAAGACAAAGACAGCTTTGAGAACGATGCAAGTTTTCAGTCTTTATCTGCACGATATTCTTACAGTCAGTTTTGCAATCTGGTGCTTGCAAGTTGCTGTAAACTCCCAAAAGAGAGTTGTTAATTCTGAGTTGTTATGAAGAAATGGTGCTGCTGCTTCTGCAAGGCTGCACGTCATTAGGTATTTTGTATTAGGAATTTAAACTCAACTTTTGTTAAATCTTCCCAGTCGTAGTATCTGTTTGCGTGAGACCTTCTGGCAGGGAAATGTTCCCTCTCTCACTGAGCTCATGGAAAATAGAAGAAAATGATAACTTGCCCAGGTCAAAGAAATCTGTGGCAGAACAGAAAATTCGAACTCGGATTTTCTGACTTTCCAGGCAATTGCCTTTAAAACAGATTTGCATTTTTCTTCTGCTTGTGCAGTTTAAAGTAATACCATGCCAGCTTTTCCCATTTGTGTACGTGTGGTTTACTGATCTGAAAGTATTTTGTCTTTCAGAGCATGTTATGTCAGTCTTTCTTAACCAGGGAGAAGTCACACACCATTGCTGTTCATTCTGTGCTTGAGGCAAGGTTCATCAGCACTGGGTGGCTTTGGAAAGCTTGGGATTGTTTTTCTTAAGAGCACGTTGTTAGTACCCATCGGCTGCCAAAGTGCTGATTTATTATCTGCCTTAGTGCTGTTTTCTCTTTCTCAGAAGCCTTCAGTGTCGGATAAAGAAATAATACCAGCAGCTTGACTGTGAATCGAGGCACAAATATACAGACTTATGTTTGCATCCTGCTGAACATTGCAGGTTTCCATAAATACTTTTTCAATAAAATCTAGCTTTGAAAGTTCTCTGCTGGATGGAGCACACAAAATGCATGATCTGGGTGGCACTGACTGCTACATTTCAAGGTCACTTTTTTTATTGTTACTCCAGTTTATCCGCCTTTAAACTGTCAGTAATGTTACTGCCTTGTTCGAGCTTTGGAATTAAAATTTCAGATCTGGATATTGGAGCTCTTTTCTAATTTTTGCCAGTTTAAAAGTAATCAGTCCCCTTCACACGGTGTGATTTCCATTGATAAATTTAGGTCTGGATTTTTTGGCCATGCTTTTCCTTAGTCTGTGTTATTATTTCCATGATACCATAGACTAATGAATAGTGTGTTGTCTGCATACAATATCCAGCTGCAAAATTAGTTCTAGTAACAATGGAGAAAAGTCAGTATCACTGGAAAATGTTTTGCCTGTGGAAGCAGCTGCCCATGAGCTCACCCTCTGGAAAATATCCTGATGGCTTCACATCTTAGGGAGTTTTTTTTCATTGCACAGTAGCACAAATGTAAGCCAAGGTTTGAAAAGCTAGTGCTGTGTGTTTTCTTTGGCATGTGGCAACCCTGAGCCTTTCCTTTGAGAAGCAGAAATTAAAGTCCTTTGCTGAAGGGAGTAATTTTGTGATTCCTCTGGGCGAAATTAACTGATTCTCATCAACTCCTATTGTCACCTCGTATATATGGAAGAGTTCAAAGTACCACTGCCCAGATGAAGGCTGGTAACACCAGGGGAAAAAAAATTCATTAAAAACTCATTATTCTTCTTACCTTAAAAAGAGGGAGAGAGAGGAACACCATCACAAAGGTGCAGCCTGATGTGTATTTACAAGTATCTCCAAACATAGAGACGATGTTGTTACATTAAGCTTAAGTTGCATCCACTTCACTATTATTTATCACTACTGCCAATGACTTTGTTTATGTAAATTCTGTTTGCTTGTAAACCTGTGCTCGCAGTTACATGATTACAAATGGAAACACTTCTTTTTTCCTGCAGATTAAGTGTGCAGTTGTGGTTTGGTTTTTTTTGTTTTTTTTTTTTTATAAGAAAAGTAAAACTTCTATTAAGAATGGATGAAGCTGCACTTTCTTTCTTGTATTGTCTAGTTTGGGTATGTCTGGCTGTTGCATGGCTCCACAGAGAGGCAAAAGAGCAGCAAGTCTCCTTTATACAGTGATTGCCCTCACTTATTTCAGGAGGTCTTAGTCACAGAGTGTCCCCGTGGCCAAGGGCACACTGGAGATGATGAAGTGTGTTGTTATATCTCTGCCTCAGCAGATTAATTCTTCCACATCCCTGCTGTGCAGTAGGACTTTGTTCCTCCCTATGTTCTATCTACACCCAAGGCCTGATCAGCAGAGGGCATAGGTAAAAATCCTAAAATAAATTCCCTCACACACTCAGAGTCTCTCTATTCCTTCTCTACATTCATACCGTTGAAATACTAAAACTGCTTATGGTGTCCTCAGAAAAGGCAAGAGTGTTTCTCTTCCTCATCTTCATTTAAATGTTTTTTAATAGTTTGTGGAGTAAATAAATGAGCCTTGCATTGCACTTGCATGGTAGCTCTCATGAGTTTTGCAAGACTGTGTTGCAGAATTTTCTTCTGATTTTCCAGAGTTAAAACTTCCTAGACAACCTTAGTGATGAATCAGTTTTCTCACACTTGGTGATTGTGTATTTTATGTTCTTCCCAGTTCATAGTTTCCTCTTCATTTGTGATTGCTTTCTAACACTTCCAGGGCTCCAGAGGAAGCCCACTACAAATCATAAGGTGTATATGAAACTGAATGTCTTGTGTTGAGAAAAAGCAGTTGGGTCCAATGCAAGAAATGCTATACTGTATTGTGAATTGATTCCAGCCTTAAGCCTGCCTTTTTCTTTCATACATGATTTGTAAAGATAAAAGTACCATACAGCAGAAACTACCTCAGCAGAATACTTGCCTGCCAGACACTGGATACGGGTGTAATTTTTCATGCAGATTGCTGACATCTTGCAACACGCAACTTTTGTGTGTAATAATGCTCCTTTACCAACCAAAAAATGACATTTTGTCTAGTCAGCCAGGGCTTTGGAAAAGGGCAATACGTACAAGAAGGATCAGCATTTTTGGCAACTGGTGTAATCACCATCTTTCTGTAGTTACAGAGGAATCTGGGCTGAAGCAAACAGCTATGCCATTTTTTCAATTAAGAAATTCATAAATAAAAAAAACCCTTTTCTTCATGCTTTTTAAAATCATCACATAATCAAAACCAAAGTGTCATCCCTTCTTGTCTTCCAGCAAATGCAGCCTGGAGCCTCAGCCAGAACATGCTACGATATCTGAGTACAGTAAAGAGTGGCAGATGAGAAGGCAGGAGCAGGCTCAACAGTGCAGAGCTGAGCACTGCTCACGGGCCAGAGCCTGTTGGGTTTGCTGTCAGCTCCATGCACACTGTCTCAGCTCAAATCCCCAGTCCAGTGGCAGCTGTCACTCTTTCTTTTTCAGTGTCCTTGCTGTGGTCCTGCAGATTGCTCATAGTAGACTCTAGGCTATAGAAGTACCGCAAGTAAAATCTTTTCTAAGAAAAGATTTTTTTCTTAGATTTTCTTCTTTTTTAAGAAGTCAAATGCTAATTAGGAAATTTTTCGACGTGCAAATCCCAAACCCTCCTCTGCTTAATGAGCCCAGACCACAGTGGGGGTGAATAGTGGCTGTGATATTTGTTAAGAATGCTGCAACAATTTCTGTTTGAAACCCTGGGTCAATTTGATTGATTTGTTTGTTTCAGGAATCTATCTCCTGGATTTAATCTACATTGATTCTGCGTATCCCGCTTCAGGCAGCATTATGGAGAATGAACAAAGATCCAATCAAATGAACAATATTCTCCGAATAATAGCTGATCTGCAAGTCTCCTGTAACTATGGTTGGTACCTTTTGTTATGCTTATTAAGCCTTAACTAAAATTGCTTTAGTACCAGAGAGTGAAGAAGGGCTTTGGCTCTGTGTGTAGGGAACACGAGTCAAATACTAGTCTGTGGTGTAGCCTCCACTTCTGTGCAGTTTCAATCTTATCAGTAAATTAGGCAAATAAGCATCTGTTTTAAATTGTAAAAGCTGTAGAAGAGGTTGTGCAGAGGTGGACTACAAATGCCTTACTTTCAAGTACAGCTGTTGTATTTGGCTTATATTGGCCAGAGGCAGAATTCTCTTAGTACGTTTCCTTTCCTTTGCAGTAGATATGATATCTTTGAAGTAGAGAATGTGTTAGCTTCATTACCATTGTATTGTTAGTATCTGGATGATATGTTTAAAAAATGAAATACAAACTTTCAGTCTGTTCAACTGTTGTTAAATTGTGTGTTTAGCTTTTCCATGTACCATACTTGATGAAGTGAGGAACATGAGGGGGCTGCTTCTTTTTGGTTAAAAAGATTTTAGTCGAAAATTCATTCTGCAATTCTAACCTAGCAGGGCTGTGGACTAGGGGGAATGGAGCAAAGCTGGAGGTGGGGAGATTCAGATTGGACGTGAGGAGGAAGTTCTTCACCATGAGAGTGGTGAGAGCCTGGAATGCGTTGTCCAGGGAGGTGGTTGGGGTCACTTCCCTGGAGGTGTTTAAGGCAAAGCTGGATGAGGCTGTGGGCAGCCTGATCTAGGGTAGGGTGTCCCTGCCCACAACAGGGGGGTTAGAACTAGATGATCCTTGTGGTCCCTTCCAACCCTGACTGATTCTATGATTCTATAACCTGTTAGTGGAGTCTTGTGTCAAAAAAATTGCCTGTTTTGAGGTCTTGATGAATAGTCATAGCACTGCTGGTGACTTGGCGTGACTTTTCGTTGCTTTAACATGAAACAAGACAGAAAACCTTCAGAATAAATTCAGAACATTTAAATGACAGTTTTGGAGAGCTTTGGATACAAAAAAAATTAAATGTTAGATTGTGGAAAAACTGGGTGAGAAATTACTTGGTGTATGCCTAAATATCTATCCTTTGTCCTTTGTTGTTAAATTTGGTATTATAAAGCATTTAAAGGTAGGGACTAGACATCATAATATGTGATTATGAACAGCAAAGTTGCTCAGCTATCATGTTCTCATTGAGAGTTTCATTTTGTCTTTGAATACTTTGAGCAACAAAGAAGCCTCATTATTTCACTGGCCCTTTCTGCAGTTCTTTTGGCAGCACTGTTTTGCTTTAATTTTGAGTGCTTTCATAGAAATCAGAATGATGACTTTGCAGAAACAATATTCTGGAATAATGAGTGCCTCTTTAAAACAGTTGTCTTTACAAGAGCATAAAAGCTAAGTTAGATACTGGAAGGCAGCGTTGTGTCTGTGCCACATGTGTCAAAGGATTTTTCTCTCATTCTGAAATTATAGAATCATAGAATTGTCAGAGCTGGAGGGGACCTCAAGGATCACCTTGTTCCAACCCTCCTGCTGTGGTCAGGGACACCTCACTACTAGATCAGGTTGCTCAGAGCCCCATCCAGCCTGGCCTTAAAAAGACCTCCAGGTATGGGGCTTCTACCACCTCCCTGGGCAACCTATTCCAGGGTCTAACCACGCTTATGATGAAGAACTTCTTAGTATCTGTCTACATATTTATTTCATGTTCTTACAAGAATCATCATAGCCATAACTGCAAGCTTTCATTTCTCCCAGAACAGTGAGCACAAAATTTGAGCAGGGATTTCAGCAAATGACTCTTTTCCACATGTGGGATGGCAAATAATAAATTCCACTAGCTTTCTTGGTGATGAAATGCATCTGTGTTTTCTTCAGCAACTGAGCATCCCTTTTGCTCAATCACATCTTTAAAATCTTGGAATCAAAGTAATGTTTCTGCCCAGTTTATTCTTTAGGAAGCTTCAAATTGTGTTTCCTTCAAGACAGCCATAAGAAGCAGGGAAAAAAAACTGAAAGAATAATTAATTTTGGGTTATGTGAATGTTGATCTTTGCTTCTGTTTGAACTCTCCACAGATCATCTTACAACACTGCCTCACGTGCAAAAGTATTTGAAGTCTGTCCGCTACATTGAAGAGCTGCAGAAATTTGTAGAAGATGACAATTATAAGTAAGTTCTGCTCTTTACTTCAAGTCTGGGGAAGAGATCACTTGGCTATTAGTTTGATCAGTTGTTGGACATTGGCTGAAAATGTTTGGGGGTTTGTCTAGTGTTCTTTTAATATTTTATAAATGGAGCTCATAATACCAGGATGCCTGAGTAAAATCCAGAACGAGTCTTCCCTTATGGCTCTAGCTTGATTTCCAATATGAAATATCTTTGTAAAACATAAAAGCAGGTGAAAAAAGTTGGCTTTATTCTGTTATATGATGCTTGTATTCTGGGAATTTTATTCAGGAACCTTCCAATAATCACAGAATCAGTCAAGGTTGGAAGGGACCACAAGAATCATCTAGTTCCAACCTCCCTGTTGTGGGCAGGGACACCCTACCCTAGATCAGGCTGCCCACAGCCTCATCCAGTCTGGCCTTACACACCTCCAGAGATGTGGCCCCAATCACCTCCCTGGGCAACCCATTCCAGGCTCTCACCACTCTCATGGTGAAGAACTTCCTCCTCACGTCCAATCTGAATCTCCCCATCTCCAGTTTTGCTCTATTCACCCTAGTCCTGTCTCTCCCTAATAGCCTAAAAAGTCCCTCCCCAGCTTTTTTGTAGGCCCCCTTCAGATCCTGGAAGGCCACAATAAGGTCACCTCGGAGCCTTCTCTTCTCCAGACTGAACAGCCCCAACTCTTTTAGTCTGTCCTCACAGGAGAGGTGCTCCAGCCCTCTGAGCATCATTGTGGCCTTTCTCTGGACGTGCTCTAGCATGTCCATGATTGAACCTGTGTTACTGTAAATAACACATTAAAAACATCTTCCCATTTCAAATGACTGTTTTTAATACTTCTAATACTTAAATTACAAACCTGACAATTTGGGGGTTTAAGCATGTCAGGAAAAGAAGCTGAAGCAACATGCACTGCTGAAGTGGCTGCAGCTTGATAGGTTTGTGCTTTTGTGGCTGGTTGGTCACAGATACTAAGAGTAGTCATACTTCTGTAGGAAAGTTACCTGAATTAAAAGAATGTTTGTGTCATGTTTTCACAGCAAAATTTATCTGCTTGATGGAATTGGGACTCCTGCCAGAGTACTGCTGATAGGATGTTTGTATGCTTCCTTTTCTCTGTCTCAGGACAGTGCATAGCTTTTACAAGCAGACAGGAGCTGTGCAGCAGATGCACAGTGAACATCAGCGTGCACACAGCCTTTTGCAAAGGTTAGGCAGTCCGAGTCTGGTGTTCAGGACAATCTGAGATCTAAATCATAAGAAGGACACAGAGCTGTTGGAACAAGTCTAGAGGAGGGCCACAAAGATGATTCAAAGGCTAGAGCACCCCTACTATGAGGCTAGACTGAAGGAGCCTAGAGAAAAGACAAGAAGACTCCAGGGAGACCTTAGAGCTGCCTTCCAATACCTGGAGAAATCCTACAGGAAAGCTGGAGAGGGACTTTTCATAAGGACGTCTAGCAGCAGGACAAGAGAGAATAGTTTTAAGCTGAGGGAGGGTAGGGTTAGACTGGAGCCTAGGAAGAAGTTTTTCAATGTGAGGTGGTGAGATTCTGCAATTGGTTGCCCAGGGAGGTTGTGGATGCCTCCTCCCTGGGAGTGTTCAAGGCTAGGCTGGGTGAGGTCTTGAGCAGCAGAGTCTAGTTGAGAGGAATCCCTTCCCGTGGCAGAGAGGTTGAAGTAAATGATTTCTGAGGTCACTTCCAACCTAAGTCATTCTGTGATAAATCTTGGTGTAGAATTTTAGCAAATGATCATTGTTGACTCATTTCCCACATCCATACTTTGTTAAAGTCACAGAGAGGAAAATAAAACTGTGTAGTGGCAAAGACTTGTAGTTAATACAGGCTCAATAGCCCCTGGAATGGATTCAAGGAACTGGTCATGTTGTTTAATTGGGTTTTTAGATGGAGTTTCCTGATGATGTTAACATTTTATTTGCAATAGCTTTCATGGACTGTAATTTCATAGGAAAAATAGATGAAACAAGTGGTTTCTTTAAGTATGGTACTATAACATAATATTTGGAAAAACTCTAAGTAATTCCTGTTTAAATTTTAAAGCCATTTTAACGTCAGCAGCAGGCTTGCTGGAAGGTATGTGATGCATTTTAAAGATCATTTAGTACCTGTGATTTAGTTATTTGCAAGAATATTTCAATCAAAATTAGCAGTTTTCTTTCTAGGATTCACTGCGGCAAGGGAAAACTCAGCTGCAGTCACAAGAGGTATTAAAAGGATGGAAAGATTTGATTCTAGGCATGGTAAAGTTGCTGCAGTTTATGTACACTGGAGAATTCTTACCTCTTTCTGCCATGTTTGTTGCAGCAGAATAAAGCATTCAAGTCTGTGCTGATCAAAACTCATCACACCTGTCCTTCAAGAGAACTCCTAATCCTCTTCTGTCTTCATATGATAGGAAGTTTTTTTTTAATTTTGTGTTGAATGTTTGATTTCACATTTTCCTCTCGCTTTTCCCTAATGGATCTTCAGTTTCATACCATTTTCTGGTCCCATGCCAGAAGAAACTGTAAGCCTTAAAAAGGAAAAGAGTGCTAAGTTTTTATAGTGGGAAAGAATCTCCTCTCTCTTTCTCTTTCTCTTTCCAGTGACTGCTCTTTTTTGAGCCAGGAACAGCATTAGTGTACTCTGAAGAGATGTATGCTTGACCTTTGGCAGGGAGAACAGAACTATCTCAGTACCAGGCTGTCAGGAAGAGAAGCTTTTAGATAGTTGCCCTAAAATGTATTGGCTGGATCCCAACACACATTTCTCCAAATGAGAACCTCAATTACACTGAAAAGGAAAATTTGGCAGCCACTTTATATAAACAAAGCTTTTCTCTGCAATTTTTGTGCCAGTCCAATTGCTTGCTTTAGGTTCGTGCTTGTCAGCAAGTAGGAACACTCAGTGATGTCATATCCTAAAAATAATAGATCTTTCTTGCTCAGCCCATATAGTGTTCTCTGCAGAGGCTGAGAAATTGGAACATTTGCTATGTTAGAAAACTTAAGTGGGCGAAAAATAGGACCTGAAGCTTCAGGATTCCTTGCAGTTATAGCCAAAAAGTATTGGTAATCGCTGTTATCTCAGGGCATCACTGGCAGAGTGGGCTTCAGAGACTGTGATACAGCTGTTGTAGGATCTCCTTCCTCTCCCAGGAGTGATTTGAGGAGAATGCTTTTTCCCAGGTATGCAATTTTGCCCTGAGCTAGACTGCACTACCCAAATGTTTTGGCACTGTGCCACATCCTTTCCTAACCTGCCATGCCATCCAGTGGTTCCAAAGCAAAATTTTTGGTTGACCTTTTGGCATCATTAGGTCAGATTTGATATTCTCCACTGGTTTCTGTCTGTGTTGGCCTTGGTATTCTCCAGTTCTCTTGAGTAAAGCAGGTTTGAAGCCTTATTGTTTGTATTGCTGTGTTATCTGGATGGGAGAATCAGGACTGGAATCCTATTCTGTAGGCTGCTGTCTGTCAGTTCAGTACTTCAGAGCATATGGGGCAAGGCACTGGTATTCCAGTATACCAGTAAGGTGATTTACAGAAAAATGAATTCCTATTTAGATTCAGATAAGCATAATGCTGTGGGGAAGCATCCAAGAAAAACTAACAGGCAATTAAAACAGTGTACCAACTCCTGACAGTGACAGCACTATAAAAGTTCCAGCTGCACCATATTGATTTTAGTCTTATGGTAACAGGCATTTTATGGCAGGTGCTTGAAATATTAATACTTGAAACAGTCAACCTTGGCCAGAGTCCATCTTAAACAGACCTCCCAGGCAGCTGTATTCCCTGGACCTCTTCTACTGAGAATTGTTGTCAAAGGCATGAAGCAGGGGGAAAGCTTCACTTTTAGTCTGAGATCTGCACAGACCTATTGGTAGTATCACACTAAGCCTCAGAGGGGCCAAAGATTCTGGCTCTGAGTGCTATTTGGGAGGCATTGCTCATGCTGTTGGCACATGTAGCATGGAGAAAGCAGATGAGCATGTGTGTGCATGCATGTAGCCTGTGCTGCTCAATGGAAAATGCAGTGTCAGAGGAATTGCAAAGGTTCATTTGGGTGGTGACAAACAAGCCAAGACTGGTTGAAACTGTACTCACTGTCAATATCTATTCTTTTAAATAAACCCAGTTTTGATTGTTTCCAGCCTTCTGGGGGAGAGAGGAAAAGGAGAGAAGGTGGTTCAGGAATGACATCTCATTGTCAGAATATATTCTCTTTTCTTGCAGCTTATTTGAAATATTTTGTTAAACATGTCAGCATGAGGATTTTCCAGTCACTAAAACTCATATTTAGGCTTGTGTTTATTTGCTGTTCTTTAGTACATCCTGTATTTTCTGAAGTTGAGTAGCTAAATTGGGGGTTGGGGATTTTTTTTGTTATTTTGAAAAACATTGCCAAATTCTAACATTGTCAAAGTCAATGACCAAACTGTCAGAGATTCAACAGGGGCTGAGATTTCAGAATGTACTTACAACCAAAGAGATAAACAACATTCTCTAACTTGACATTTTCTAGAGGTGACCATTGGAGAGTGATGTAAACTCATTTTGTAGCACTGAAGACTCACTTGTTGCTCTGTCAATGAACTCTGATGTGCAACACAAGCGACACACACCACAGGTGCTTTCTGCATTGTATATTGATACCATGGCTCTTTCTAAAGGCTTCTTAAAAGCATAAAGATGTTAGGTCTTCATTTCTTCTGTTACCTTCCCCTTTTCTTCTTTACAAGAACAAACAGAAAGAGAGAAATAGGATATGCATGTAGTTGCACGGGAGTTGATCTTCCTTGCTTTCATCAGACGTTTTGGTCACTGAAGAAGGTATGAGAATGCTCCGGCTTAAATCTGACAGCAGGTCATGGCACTTCCCCTTATATAGATACTGCAGCATTTCACCTGGACTGTTTTCAAACATACAAGAGTTCTGCTGGGTCTTGGACCTTGGTACATAGTGAGCTAATTAAGCTGATAAAAATACAAAGTTGGACAAATTATTTCGTAGAATCACCAAAGTTGGAAAAGACCCTTAAGATCCTTGAGTCCAACCATCACTACTAAACTATATCCTGAAGCACCACGTCTACAGCTTCTGGCACATCTCTGGGGATGCCTACTTCAGCACCTCCCTGGGCAGCCTGTTCCAACTCCTCACACTCTCTGAGTAAAGAAGTTACTCTCTCATTAAAGAAGTTAGTGAGAGAGTGGTGAGGTGCTGAAACAGGCTGCCCTGGGACGTGGCCTCCTCAGGCACACAAGGTAGCCCTGCCACACTTGCTCTGAAAAACATTTTGATTTTGTAAGTAGGTGCCTGAAATGACAGAGTGCTTATGAACACACTTAAATAAGAGGCTACTCTGTAATCCTTACATATAGATTTAGAACTCCTTTTAGTTTAATGAAGCAAGAAATTTCCAGGAGTGCATTGTACATCACAGTGTTGTAAAAGCAAGAAGCTGTTTGCTCACATGGACTGAGCTGCAGTTCTCTTTTTGCAGTGGGTTATTAGACAAATGTTTCCACAGTGACCAAATAAATTGTGGCTGTGGCCACAGGGGACTAATAAAAATGAGTAACTTATTTGATAACAGGATGAGGAAAGAACATCAGAGCTGAGTTCCTGAAAGCTGGCAGAAACTAAAGCATGTGGTTATCCCATGTGGGGAAGAACTAGATAACGGCTCCCTTGTACAGACAAAAGTGGAAGGAAAAAAAACAGCAGTTGTGGAACAGTGATGGGTTAGCAGGAGAAGAGTTGTCTGCTTCTGTTTGGAGAGCAGCTGTTATGTGAAACAAGTTGAAATGAGTGTTCTGCTTTGCATAAGGACTTTGGTTCATCAAATGTGAGCTAACCCAATTTTAATGAGCTTAACACTCAAACTTCTCAATGTGTGTAAACAGCACAGTTCTGCAGGAGATCCTTAAAACCAACAAGATTTTTCCAAACAGCTTCCTCACAAAAATCCAGCTCACAGCATGGGAACAATAAATCTCTAATAGAGCGAGGAAGCCATCAGCCTTAAAAATGAACCAAGGATGAAGTCCTGTGCAAGGGATGCAAGGGCAACATTTCTGCAGGCACTGAAGATAAATTCACCCAGTAGGTGCCTGTTGACAGGGAAAGACTTCATAAAGATTTTTGCCATTTTTTCATACTGAAAGGAATTGCCATACAATAAACATATGAACTGGTGTGTACACACACATGTACACAGAGAGAACTGAGTTCTATTATTATAACTTTCTCATTGTTGACTTCTAGGAGAGGCACTTTGCCACTTTCTGGTCATGGAAATCGTGTTGAGAAAGACAGTCTGGGGAGGAATGAGTCATTACCTACTTGAATTACATTACTTTGGATAGTTGTGTTGGTTTAGCAGTTACCTGCCCCCCTCCCCCCCCCACCCCGTTTTGATATAACCCAGGCTGGGACTCAGACTGGCTGGAAGTTGGTAAATGAAGCTTTATATTTACAGCAATGCTCAATATAAAAGCAGATATTTACAATGTATAACAGATATTTACAGATATATACAGTGAAAAGGTAATGCAGAAACACCACAGCCCTCCCAGAGATCAGAATCCCTAAGAGGGGTTTCTAACCACCCCTACCACCTTTCCCTTCTTCCCCAGTCTTATCTCACCAGCTGTTGATGCAGCAGATAGGCGAAGGTAGATCAGCCAGGGGGGTTAGCAGTAGGAAAATAGGTTAGTGGAATTACTGAGAATTAGCTACAAAAGGCAGGGACAAAGGAGCCATGAAAGAAAGAAGCCACAGCCCAGAGAGGCCTGGAGCACTCTGACTTACCTGTACTTGGGTTACAACTCTTAAAACAATTTTTTTTTCTTTCTCATTAGAGCTCTGAGGGAAGTAGTATCATCTGTTTTCCTCTCTCAGCCTGTAGTCTAATTTTCTCACTCAAATCCCTCAATTAGTTCAAACCAGCACAACAGTTTAAAGGATCTGATGCTACGAGAAGAGTAGGAATCGTAAAACACGAAAAGTAATTTCATGCACAAACATAGCTGTCGGTGTTTGAATACTGTGGAGAACGGACTGGGAGTTATTTCCCATAAATTTCTGTGTACAGGAGAGACAAGATATGAAGGAAAGTGATAGCTGAGCTATGCTGAAGTGCTGCCATAGGTTCCTCTGCCCACCCCTTTGCTTGCTATCATCCCAAGTTTATAAGACTTCCACTGGTGTTTGTGTGCAGCAGTGCTGCAACCTCTAGCTTGGAACCTTCACAGTGTGTTGTATGCTGTGCAGTGCCAGCAGTTACTTCCTTTGGGTTTATGCCTGTTCCATTAAAATTGACACTGTAGTCCTCCATACTCTTTTTGTTGAACTGGTATAGAACAAAGGACCCGTGAATGTCAAGTTAAGAGTGCATAAAGTTGAGAAGTGGACAAGTCCTGTGCACTGGAAGATGAAGACATGGTGGAGTGCTGAGATAAGGCAACAGTGAGTGCATAAAACACATGGAGTGAGGCAGAGGTGCATAAAATATCATAACTGACTTCTAATTGTCTTCTTTTACTATAAAGTGTTGGTCACTTTAGCCTGTTCTGGTCACTTATGCTCCTATTCTGGAAACCCTAGTAACTAATATTTCTCAATAGCTATTTCTGAGTGCACATGTCCACATGGCAACAGTATGAATTCACTTTTCATGCACAGAAGAAACAAGATCTTTGCTGTTGTGTTTGTATCTAAATTTACTAACTTCTGGAGGGTTTGGGGTTTTTTTTCAGGTGAAAGACTATAGGAACTTTTAAGATTTTGCACTGACAGGGAGTATGAAATATCAATTTTCACTTTGGTTTTTATAGAATTCACAATTTCTTTCTCGGATCTAACAGGTAGTCATGTGTGCTTTTTAAGAAAGTATTGTTACATAACAAAATAAATAACTACACTTCCAATAAAGTAGAATTTCTGCTTGCCACTGCCCAAATAATGACTTTCTTCAGTTTCTTTCAACTTTCATTGAAACTTTTTTTTTGTTGGCTTTGGGTTTTTTTGTTTGTTTGTTCATTTGGTGTTTTTTAATTAATTTCTCTAAAACCCTTTTTGTTTTCCAGATTATCATTAAGAATTGAGCCAGGTAACAGCTCTCCTCGACTGGTTTCCTCCAAAGAAGATCTCGCAGGTATTAAATTTAATTTGAAAATTTGCATAAGGAAATAGTTTTAGCTACAGCAGTTCTCCACAGAAGTATGTGCGAAAACCCATTTTATATCAGAGTTTTGGAGTTTCAAATATGGGCTTTTGTTGCAGCTGCAGAACTATCTGGTAAGTGCTGCCAGAGAATTGATCCCTTTCCATGCATATACCCAGTTTCAGAACATCCTTGATCTAGAACACTCCTCTGAGAGTTGTAAAAGACCTGATTTTTACTGCAGATATGTACATGCCCAGTTTTACTTGGGTCAACACCATTCTTTGTCTTTTATGTTATTCACCTTTGGAGGTTCTTACAGTAACAAATTAGAGCCCACACAAGAAGACTGATTTCAGATGTATTAGCTTTCATTTGACTAGGCAGAAGAAATCCACTGATCTTAAATGAATGAACACAATTTGATTTCAAAAGTAAGACTTTATTGGCAGAGATTGTAAGGGAGGGATGTGCTTTTATTTGCCTTTGGTGCTTTTATTTGCCTTTTCCATCCTTGGGTGGAAAAGGGGAGTATTTTTGAGATGATTTATTTGTGTCTTTCACATAGGTAGCATAAAACCTATGGGATTTTTCTCTGCTGAGGTTAAAAACTCAGCTACAGGACAGTACTTCTAAAATTAATCCCTGCAATTGACCAGTGCAAGCTGCTAAGTTATCAGTATTGATACCAAGTCTGATTAACGTTGTTACCATATCAGAGGCTACTGAGGGACCAATATTCAAAGTAGTGGTGCTGTGAACTTCCCCTCTGAGTCTGCAGTGCCCTTACACGCTCTGTAATGTTGCATTTTATTCAAAGTGAGGATTAATACAATGATAGAAACCCAGTCTTGAGTCATCCTTATTGCTCCATTCTTCTGTTAGCATTTCCTTCAGAAGCCAGACAGGCTCATGGACTTGCTGTAGTTCTTGCTTAGCCAGACAGTTCTCACTTACTGCCAGGGCAATGCCTGCCACCAACAGTTTGTAACACCCACATGAATTTGTCAGTGACCTGCACCTATGTGGCTGCAAAAATGCCTCTAAGGCAATCCAGTGTACTTAATTTAAAATTAAAACAAACAAATTAATCCCTGGAGAAGGTTCACTTAAGCTAGCATGAATTGAATTTTAATTAAGCATGAAGGCAATAATGTATTGTTTATTTCACAGCATTAATCAGTAGAAATATAACCATATGTTAGTCTTGAATAATGCCAAGCTAAAATGCCAGAATGACAGTAATGAAATACTTGACCATGGAGAGTTAAAAATAACCCCTTCAGAGGTAGTCAAGTTGTCAGCCTCACCTCTATCCCTGGAAAAATAATGGAACAGCTCCTGCTGGAGGGCATCTCAAGGCACTTGGAAGAGGTTATCAGGATTAGTCAGCATGGATTTAGCCAGGAGAAGGTCCAGCGGAGGGCTACGAGGATGATGAGGGGACTGGAGCAGTGCCTGATGAGGAGAGGTTGAGGAACCTGGGGCTTTTAGTCTGGAGAAGAGAAGACTGAGAGGACATTTAATCAATGTTTAAAAATATCTGAGGGCTGGGGGTCAGGAGGTGGGGGACAGGCTCTGCTCACTTGGTCCCTGGGACATAGGACAAGGAGTAATGGATGGAAGCTGCAGCACAGGAGGTTCCAGTTCAACACAATGGGGAACTTCTTTACTGTAAGGGTCCAGAGCACTGGCACAGGCTCCCCAGAGAGGTTGTGGAGTCTCCTTCTCTGAAGATTTTCAAGGCCTGTCTGGATGTGTTCCTCTGTGACCTGAGCTAGATTGGATGGTTCTGCTCTGGCAGGGGGGTTGGACTCAACGACCTCTTTGGGTCCCTTCCAGCCCTGACATCCTGTCATCCTGTGATATCTTGTGATATTATTTGGATTCAAATTACAGTTCAATATTATTTCCTCTTAAGCTATTGTGTGCCAGGAGTAAATCCTTTGCAGTCAGCAATGTTAAGAGATAGTCTCAAAATATTTTAATCTGAAGTTTAATGTCCCAGTCAACAGCTTAAGGCACAGGAGTCTGAATATAATGATTTTAAGATAGAAAAAAGGGGTTTGGGCCATAAGGACAGTCATCAGTTCTCTTGGTAGTCAAGAATTTAGTATGCTACCAATAGCAGTAAGTCTGGTTGAGTTCTGCAGGTGACATTCTGCTTTTGAACAGGTTTCCATGTGTTTCCAAATCAGGAGGAAAGGCTCAATATTATGGTAATAATTCTGAAGTCTTTAAGGGGCTGAAGTGCAGGGAACAGTGTTGTCTTCATGTCCTCAAGTATAAGTACTTGTGTTAATGTTGGAAATGGATTTTCCTTCCAAGCATTGTGACTTTATCTTCTACCCAACTTCAATTTTGTCTCTTTCAAAAGAATAACAGTTTACTTTAGCCAGAGACACTGTGGGTTTCTTTTTTTTCCCCCTTAAAGTATCTTTATGAGCATGAGGCTCAATAAAAACAGTTGAATTCTTCAATATTTCTCTTTGCAAAGAACTGGAGAAAACCATGTGTCCATTTTCCACTTTGGTTGCCAGCTGGTTTTCCAGTAAATTCAAAAGGAGGCAGACATCTGATTAAAGGGAATGCCTCACAACAAGCTATGTTTTGTGTATCAGTGGCTAAGATGGTCTCATTTAATTACCAAATGCATATATAATTGTGAACAGTGCTTTCACAGGAAGATTTTTGTGCCTCCCGTAATGCTGCAGAGCTTCTCGTCTCCTGCAAGTAGCATTTAAAAAGGAGCTTTAACCAGTTTAATTGTGTGCTTTCAGGAACTGTGTGATTCACACAACTTCCTTGGCAGCAGCTTAAGTCTGTTCATTCTGCCTTGCTATGATTTGAGAGAGTAGCTGGAGAGCTTATAGGTATGCTAACTGTTCACAGTTTCCAGCTGAATTAGCTGTAAAAGCCATCTGTGTTCCTGCAGTGTTGGCTAGGAGGTGCCCAGCACTTATGGTACAGCTATTAGATTGTTTTGGATCTCAGTACATTTTCCTAGAACAAAAGAGGGAGGGGGGAAAAAGTCTGTACTATATGGTACATAAGGTAACCTTCTAAGCAGCTGAAGTTCCTTTGAACTTGCACACCAAGCATAGCTCAGTCTAGAAAACTTGATGCATGTTCTTCAACACCTGAGTGTTCTGTAGAAGAGTTCAGAGCAAAGTGCAGACCACAATACACAAATGAGTACTTGCTCTCTGGCACATGCCCGTGTTTATCTGTCTTGGAAACAATATAAGAAGATAAAACAATGTTCAAATAATTACCATACTCAGAAAATTAGATCGAATACTGAGTGACTCAAAAGAGTGATCTTCCTGATTCTGTGGTTTTAATGAACCTCTTTCATAAAGTTAACCTCTAACAAAAGCCAGGCCTCAGCTGTGAGCAGCCCTTATTTTGGCAGTTTCATTCAGGCTATGAGAGTTGGGGCTCTTCAGCATGGAGAAGAGGAGGCTTTAAGGAGACCTTGGAGTAGCCTTCCAGTATCAGAAGAGGGCTACAGGAAGGCTGAGGAGGGACTATTTACAAGGTCTTGTAATGACAGAATGAGGAGTAATGAGTTTAAACTGGCAGAGGGGAGATTTAAACTGGAAATTAGGAAGAAGTTCTTTACAGTGTTCTTTCTTGGCACAGGTTGCTCAGGGAGGTTGTGGCTGCTCCCTCCCTGGAGGTGTTCAAGGCCAGGTTAGATAAGACCTTGAGTGACCTGTTCTAGTGGGAGGTGTCTCTGACTATGGCAGAGGCTTGGAACTGGATGATCTTTGGGATCTCTTCCAACCTAAACAATTCTATGATTATGGAGCAGTCAGGGGTGAGCTCTCACCCCTTCTTTCTTTTTCTTTTTTTTTTTTTTTTTNCCCCCTTTCTTTCTTTTTCTTTTTTTTTTTTTTTTTCTCTTCTTTTTTATTTTTTTCTTTTTTCTCTTTTTTATTTTTTTCTTCTTTCTTTTTTCTCTTTTTCTTTTTTTATTTCAAGTAGTTGGTGTAATTCTCAAGAGGAGAGGAAGTTAATCAAAGGTTTTATGTTCCCACCCTACCAGGAATCTGGAGTCATTAATCCAAAACAGGTGTATTCTCTTTGGATTTTTTTTTTTTTTTTAAATCAGGGTATATGTTTGTTAAGCCAGTTCAGCTCTGAGAGCTGCTAATAGAACTTTTTATATTCTTTTTAATTTCTTAGAAGCAGTCGATTTTTTTGGACGTAAGTCTGTGATATGTAGAAATTGAAAATGTAGGCTGAGATGTTTGCACGTCTGTGACCCTCTGGTAGTAGCTGTACTACACTGTACAGCAGTCCTGGCTTTTCAGAATAAAAAACCCCCACGCGGTCGTTTTCCATGTAAACACAGGGTCTGACATTTAGTTTTGTGCTTTGTTTTACTGGTTGCTTTGGTAACTAATAAATAGTTTGTGCTAAGTGCTTTAGCAGCCAATCGCTCCGTGGATCTGAGGATTGTCTAATCCCTCCTGCAAGTGCTCGGTTATTGCTTCATGTGCACAGTGTCTGCTTTTCTTACGCTGTACTTAAGGTAGAAAGGGAAGTTTTCTTCACAAAAGCTTACAGAACGTCCAGAAAACTTTGCTCTTTCCTTTCGAATGCTCCCAGTCTCTTCCTCTGTGATGCTTTCCCTACAGTTTTTTTACGACCGATTTGAGGACTTTTGAACGAAATTATTACCAGACAAATGCGTGGGATTCACATGTTATTAGCAACCACTAAATCCAGCCAGAATTCAGCTGCTGTGGGTTTGGTTTTTGTTTTTTTTCCTTAGCAGAGCAAAGGTTCACAGAAATTGTAGAAGAATATTCTGTCAAAGCAAATCCAAAGTGATCAGAGAGAATGATCCTGCTATGTTTTTAACTTAAACACTTTCATTTACTTTCTGGGACTTCCTTATCAAACAAGTCTCTTTAATGACTACTGATGCTTGTTATAACTACCAAGTTGATAGTCACTCAGAATGTTAAGAACATACAAAACAGCCGGAGTATAAGAAGCTTTTCTAGTGGAACATGTCCAGAGAAAGGCGATGAAGCTGGTGAGGGGCCTGGAACACAAGACCTGTGAGGAGAAGTTGAGGGAGCTGGGGTTGTTTAGCTTGGACAAGAAGAGGCTCAGGGCAGACCTCATTGCTGTCTACAACTACCTAAAGGGAGGTTGTAGCCAGGTGGAGTTGGGCTCTTCTCCCAGGCAACCAGCAACAGAATGAGAGGACACAGTCTCAAGTTATGCTGGGGGAAGTATAGGCTGGATAGTAGGAAGAAGTTCTTGACAGAGAGAGTGATTGGCATTGGAATGGGCTGGCCAGGGAGGTGTGGAATCTCCATCCCTGGAGGTGTTGGAGAAAAGACTGGATGGGGCATTTAATGCCATTGGATAGGGCTGGGTGATAAGTTGGACTGGATAATCTTGGAGGTCTCTTCCAACCTGGCTTTATTCTATTCTATTCTATTCTATTCTATTCTATTCTATTCTATTCTATTCTATTCTATTCTATTCTATTCTATTCTATTCTATTCTATTCTATTCTATTCTACTCTATTCTATTCTACTCTATTCTATTCTACTCTATTCTACTCTATTCTATTCTACTCTATTCTATTTGTCTTTCTTCAGAGCAGTCACCTGAAATAATTTCTGCAAGAAAGAAGTTATTTTTCTGCTGGATTGGTTAATGTATGTTGTTGAACTCCAACTGCAGAGTTTCCTTGCAGCTATGTTCTAACAGTGCTTCACTTTCAGTATGGATTCATCCAAGCCCTGCAGATCCAGCTGCAAGAAACTCAACGTTTCTGCTGAAGCATAAGTCAGAGTTTTGCACCTTCCCCTGGTGCAGTATAAGTAACATAAATGCTGACAATGAATGATTCCATAAAAGCAGCACTTGAAATTGAAAGAATCACTTCTATTCAGGAAGCATTTGAAGGAAATTCAGTCAAGTGTGCTTACTGTGCACATGAGAAATAATGGTTGATTGTATTTGATCTTGGTATAGTGGCACAGGCAAGAGTGCCTCGGGTTTCTAGAGCACTTCTCTGGTTTGCTGTTGTCACTGCTAACTGTATTAAACTTGTGATCTTGCCTGTACTACAGTTTCATCTTTCTCTACATTGTGAATGTATTTCTACGGTGCTCTTGGAGATACTGGGTAGGGCATTGCTGGGCAAACTCTTTTAGGGTCAATTTGTATATCTGGACACTTCTTACATTAACATCAACAAACTTCCCTCTGTGTCCACATCACTTCATTGGTCCCTTTCTGGCAATGACAGCAAAAAGAGTAAGCCAGAACTGAATGGTCCAGGAGGACAGAGCCATGCACACAGCAGTGGGGGGAGACAGGGTGAATGGAACTGTGCCTGTCTAAGCTTTGCTTGCACACTAAGGGACTAGAGTACCTTGAGGTAACAACCCAGCACGATTCACTGTTCTTAAATTTATGGGGAGAAGAAGTATAAGTTAATAGGCTTATGAGTTTGAAAGTTCTCCTTTTCATAATTGCTGTTACTGATAGACTTAAAAGGTTGACATATGTGTCAGTGTTTATTCCCTCACTTCAAACCATGCTTTTGGAATTCACCTTTAAATTAGGGGTTTTTCTTAATGCAAATCTGAACTGCAGATCAAAGACTCCATCAGAGGTTTTCAAATTACTTCTTATAGATGTATCTGTACCTTTTGCTGTTAGATAGAATGGAAGTGGAGATTAAAATAGGACACTGATTACAACAACAGGGATCGTATGGCAGAAATACAAAATCTGGTTTGTGTTCCCCTTAACTCCCAGAGCATGGTATTGGTCCTTTTGGGGGGTGGGGGGGAAGAGGACTTTGGTTCAATAACCAAAATCATCTTTCTAACCTCTGCACTAACAGCCCTTTGCATACTGTTTCCAGAGCAAGCATGCAGACTTCAATTTGTCAGACAAAATCACCTTTTTTTCTATTTTGAGGGGTTGGTATTTTGAGGGAGTTGGGAGAAATGCACACAGAGGGGTAGCCAAAGACCCTGATTTTTGTTCTTGGTTTACTCTTGTCTGAGAAGCAGCTATAACATAGAGGTCTCTTGCATGCTGTATGCATTGATAGCCTTTAGTGGAATAGTAAAGCAATACTCAAAACCTAAAACAATGCTTTCCCAGTAGCCATCATTCTAGATTTAATTTTTTTTTTCATTACTCTTGATTCTGTGCACACACAAAAAAAAAAATCTTCTTAAGTTCTTTATTGTGCATTTTGTAAGTAGGTCTTTCTATTTGAAAGTTTTAATTATCACCCACTGACTTCAGTTACAATGGCAACAGAACAGTAAAAATTTACAGCAAAGGTTTAACTGGAGAGTCTGTAGCTTGGAATGTCTTTATTAAAAGTTTTAGAGCTGGTAAGTATTAGTTTTACTCCTTAGCTGCTCACCAAAACATAGTAAATAGTCAAGACTGTTTTACCTTCCTGAAAAATCGCTCAATTTTTCAGCATAAAACATGCTACTAATTGTCAGTTTTCTGTTTGGATGCCTAGAGTTGATTTATTGATAGATTTTTTACTGGAGGGGGGGAAAGAAAAAAAAAAATCTAAAAATCTGAACTGTAACTCCTTCACCCTTCTGCCTCTTTTGAAAAGCTCTGGAGACTGTAAATGTTCACATGTTCGGCTGAAGGATTGCAAAAGTAACATTCATTTATAACATTTGAAGGATTATTCATGGAAAAATTATGCAAAGGAAAAAACAGTGAGATCCTTTGGGATATGTGTAAACTTTTCCAAATGTTCTTGCCACAGATCTCTGAGCAGCCCTCGGCTCGCTCTGATGAAGTTGTCTCGCGTTCCCTAACGCAAACACATTTTTAATAACGTTTTAATATTTTTATACATTACTTTTGTGCATGTCAGCATAGTCTTGAAAACGATGCTGAGAAATAATGAAAACCAAACTAACCCTTGTTCATGCCAGCTGACTGGAAAATCCTGCTAAGAGTGCTTTGTCTCCATGAAAGGCAAAATAACAGAATAGCAATCATGGTAACAGTATGCACTAGGAGTGGAGCCAGGAGAGTAAAGAGGAGAGTTAGCAGTAGCAGATGACTTCACTTATTGGAAAAAAAAAAAAAAAAAAAAAAAAAAAAGGGCAAAATAACTCAATCTCAAATGAATTTAAATATTGGAATTTTGTTATCAGCAGTATCAGGCATGGCTTCCCCAGCTAATTGCTCAGCAGTCTGGTATGTCCATAAACATCCCTTGGTCCATGCACTTTTCGTCGGTATCTCACCACTTACCCTCTTTGGCATCCTTCTTGGCACAGGCTGCCCCATCTCTTACCCCTTTACAGAAATGAGGTCATCTCCCCTGTGCCACATAACTTAGGCTGACATCCTCTGCACCCCAGAATTCCTGCTGAACTGAATGTAGCCTGCCACAGAGGTCCTGACATCTAATGAGAACTCTGAACTTTACAGGTCTTCTTCAGGGACATTTGACAGCAGAGCAGATGCAGAGACTAAAAATTTTAAAGTACAGATTCTTTTTACTTTAGCACAGGGTTGACAATGCCAAACTGTCTCTTATTTTCTTCTCTTGCCTTGAAGATGAGGACAGTGCAGAACATCATAGAAAATGGCCACTTCAGACAAAGTAATACCAGCACAGCTGATCTTTGTGTCTTCACTTTATCCCAGAATAGCATTCTGGTTTCTGTCATCAGAATCTTCACTGAAGAGACCAAACTAGGTCCTTTCACAAGACTGATGAAAGCAGTTGTGATTGCCATGTGTAATAGCAAGGAAGCCAAGCTGGAACTGTTGGCTTATGTTGTAAAGCTCCTGTACCCATTTCCAGAAGTTCCATTGCCTTTGGCATCTCTCACTTTAGCCAGGCAGTGTTTAAACCTGAAATGAAGTCTGATTCTGTAGTCTTCATTTTCAACCTGGAATATGCAGTCCTTTTAGACACATTACATCATTTGTTTCAGGGGTTTTCTAACAACCTTTTTTCTCTTCTGAAGTTGCCCAGGTAATAAAAGCTCTTGCTAAAATCAAGTTATAATGATGACTCTGTGAATATTTTTGTGTTGTATTCATAGTAGTGCAAATTTCACTCCATGCTTCCTAAATGGGGACCTAATTTCTGGGGGGGAAGAGGGAGGAGAAAGGAGTGGGGAGTGAAAGCTCTGAGAGAATTATTTTTACTGGTAGACAGCATCTCTTATATTTTGTAAGGATTCTGATGGTGGTTGTGTGAGGGTTTTCACATAACAAAGTTTAGTCTCTGTCAGTGTGGTAAGGGGTGGTTTCAGGTTAGAGGCCAGAAGCTGACTAAGCTTAAGATTGCTGGAACCTCCACAAAGAAATTCCTGTAATGTAGGGGGAAGCCTTCCACAGCTACCTGGGTTGTACCAAGTCTGGAGATAGTTACGGGGCAGGCTGCCACTTTTGTGACCACTGTTCTTATTCATGTTACAAGCAGCAGTGCCACAACTCAATGAAATGTCAGCTTTATACTGTGAAGCCAAGGGCAGCCTTGCACTGAGGATGGTGATAGGCCATGGTGTTCTCCACTGTATTGCAGAGTTTGCTGCCAGCTTTTTGGAAACAGCATCAAGGAACTGGAGCAAGAACAGCTTGTCCATGTTTTCCACGAGGCCTTGTAAAAGCTGTAAAAGGAGAGGAAGAATAATTGCAGTGAGACACTTTAGAGCTCATAGATGATTGAGAAGTAATCCATCTGTCTGGCCATTAGATACATGAAAAGCCCCTGCTTTCTCTTACATGCTCAAGCTGTGAGTCAGTATGAGCAGATTGTTTACAGTTTATTCACAACATGGAGTTGTGAACAAAATTCAAAACATGTGTGAGCATTCCTGCTCACACCCGAAGTACAAACTGACTTTATGGCTCTGCATATTACACTTTGGCACATCCAGCTGTTGTAAGGGTGCCAAAACTTTTTTTGTAGGAGTTCATTGTTAAGAATATGTGCAAAGCTGTTTCAAAAATTACTTCCAGACAGTTCAAGAGCAGAGAGATGAATTTACAACAGAAATGGATGGTGTAAGCCTAAAGCACAAGAAACAGCCCTTCAGAAATGGTGCCTTTGATGATCTGGAACAATTCATTTTAACCAGCCCATGACATTCTTGGGGTTTGCCTAAGTTCAGTGTTCAATGATCTTTGTCTTTTAGGTCCATCTGATGTGTCAGCAATTATGAAATTCAGCAGGAGACCCACGTGTCCTGATGCCTCAGTAGCAGCAAGCCTACCTACACCTCCTGTACCAAGGCACAGGAAGAGTCACAGCCTGGGAAACAAGTAGGTACTCCAGGCTGTCTCACGTTCAGGCAATTCCATGCACCACCAGAGGTTTAAGATAGCAGCAGAGCATTCTGGTATTTGAGAACACTCTGGTATTTGTCCCTTCCCTTTCTTCTATTGCAAGAGTGCTTCAGGCTTTACTGTGCATTCTCTAGGTTTTCTCTTGACACTTTGTTATTTCTGCTGACTCTCTTCTCTGCTAGTGCCAGACATTGGCAGTACTTGAAAGCTATGTGTGCACTTCAGTCTGTGGAGTCCTGGTGTGCATAACTGGGGTTTCTTTTCTTTTGTTTTTTTTTTTTTTTCCAAACATCTTGCTAATACATGTAAGGAAGCTTTCTGGCTGCCTGGCATACCTGATCATTGAAGAAGGTTGTGACCTTTTGCACTATTTTACCAGGGTAATATGGATTAGAAACATCTTTCTCTACAGCTTACCCAGCCAAGTGGGAGCACCTGCTCCTCACTTAAGGTGTCAATATCTACCCATTTCAGCACCTACCAAGTTTTACAGTTAACAGGTTATGGAAGAAGAAGTTCATGTGGCCTGTCCACAGATGGTCACAGAGCTTTGATGTCTTAGTGATGCACCACTAAGCAAGGGCTTAGCTGGGGTCTGCTGCTTCTGTTTTTCTACCTTTGCCTCCACCTAGGGTGTTATAAGAGACAAGACGAAAAACTTACAGCTTCCCACATACAGAAATTTAATAATTGTTGCTTATAAAGACCACTAAAATCTGAAATTTGTTTTGTTAGTCAAGGAGCATACGGACAGCAGAGGGAGAGTGTGAGCCTTGCCCTTTAATTGCCGTTTAACGACCCTAGTGATAAGGTGAAGGCTGAGTGGAAATATCAGGAGCCAAGGGCTGCTATTAGATGACATCAGGGGATCTTGCATTTTTCTCTCTCCAATTTTCCAGCATGATGTGTCAGTTCAGCGTCGTGGAGAGCAAGAGTGCAACGTTCCCGACAGAGAAGCCACGCCACCTCCTGGATGACAGTGTCCTGGAGTCACACAGCCCAGCCCGCAGCCACCCGCTCAGCTCGCTCTTCACCAACGGCCTCTCCCTTGGTAGGCTCTGGGTGGGGACCTGATGCTGCTGCTTTTCTGCCCTGGTGCTCTGGAAACTCACAGAGATAGCCAGAAGTAGGCAATTAGCAGCGTTAGCTCTTGTGCAAAGGCTGAGCCCTTTTCATGGAAGAAAAGCACATCAGAACTGCTGCTCAGCTGCTGAGTCAACCTTATCTCAGCTCTCCACATTTACCTACTGGTGGTTTTGGTAAAAGTGGCATGGAGGAGTTTTGTGTGTGCTCTTTGTGTGTGCTCTGCATGTCACACAGAGTGCTTGTCAGCTTAAAAAAAAAAAGTGCTACTGAAAAGTGGATCTGTGTTTCGAAGGCCAAATTTTCACAGAGAAAACTTCAGCTTTAACAGCATGCCTTAGAAGGTGGGAGAATGGTTGAGTTGTGCTACAGTGAGACTTGAAAATAAACATAAAATGAACTTGTGAATGAGGGCGATGACAATTACATTATTAACATTATGTAATTGCATTACATAATCAATCCAATAATTATTGTAATTTAAAAAGTGATTGAGAATCTGCATTCTTAGCAAGAGAAAGCCACCTTGTAAGTGACTCAAAGTGTTTCTAGAGCAGCAAACAGACTGTGAAGGATACCAAGTTACTTGGTCAAGAAGACTTTGTCACCGAGGTGAGCTCTGAACTTCTGAAAGTACAGGCATAGCTCACTGTGTTATACTGAACATTAAAAGATTGGTCCTGGGCAAATTAAAATGGCTGTGCCAGGGAGGAAGACACAAATCTGTCATGGGCGTGGAGGAGAAGTAGGGACTGTCATGAATACCATCATGTTGATTTGTTGTGGCTCCTAGCAGCAGTATTCAGCTGGCATGTCCTGTGGTACAGGTGTGCTTCCCTGTTGGAAACAAACAATGCTGTCTTGTCTGATAACTGTAACTGTCTTACACGTTTTGGGGTAGAAATATTGTCTTGAAAAGTAAGTGGATTTTGTGTTCCTGAAGTGCTCAGCTTTTGAAGGCAAAGCAGTGTAATGAAGTAACATGTAGATGTCTGCTACACAGCAGTAAATGCTTCGTTCATCAGGGAGATAATCATAAATGGGAAGGTTCATGTAAACTTACTTTCAGTTTTAGATTTTACCATGAACTCTATAAAAGCTTCAACTTTGAAACATGATTTGAGTAAGCAATTTCCATGGTACTGTATCAAGATTATGCTGGTGATCCACGTACACTGGCTTTGTATTTTCCCTCGGGTGGTTTTCTTACTCCTTCTCTGTACTACTCTCTTTCTAGATAGCAGTGAAAGCTCAGAATTTAGTGAGGAGCTGCCGTCAGGGCTTGAAAGGTGAGTTAGACTTCATGTACACTCACTGAGCACTCTACAGACTTAGCTAAGACATTCACGAATGATCCCTAACATAGGTAAGCCCTAAATCAAGAGTTATTTTTATCAAATCATCGATTAGTTAGGGAAAAAAAAACCGGCAAAATTCTTGAAATAAAGCACTGTAAAGTTATTGTGGTTTTCTTCCCGTGGACCTGAAAAGATTGGGAACTATCTCTGTTATGTTTACCAAACCCTAACTGTTGAAGTCTCAGACTAGAATTTCCCTCATCAGCTATTTGCATTCACAAACAGGGGTCGTTTATATGCCACGCTGGGGCCTAACTGGAGGGTACCGATCCGGAATTCTCCTAGGAGTCGAAGCTGTGTCTACAGGTACAGTTCAGGGTCTGCCTTGCTCAGTCTATGGTGCTAAACTTCCATTTGGGTCTCTACACTTCCCCAGCCTAACGTACTTTGTGTCCAAAAGCATCCTTGTATGACCGTGTCAGCTCACAGGAGTCTTGCCCTCCTGCCTGTAAAAAATCCCTGCTAGAGCAGGGCTGTGGCCCCTCCAGGTGAAGGTCAGTTTATATTTGCCTGCCACCTGGCAGAACACTAATGTTTGCTTTGGGGTTTAGGACATTACAGGGGCAGGTCTGTCTCAAAGGCCACCTTTGTCTTCTGTGACAAATAACACTAGAAGGATGTCCTCTTGACACTTTCTCATTTCCTGATTTACAGGACAGCTACCCATAGCACCTTTTTGTTTCAGTTATGATAAGTTGATTTGGTATGGTAAAGAGGTGTTACCTTAGACCCCGAGCCAGAGAGGGAGCATCTGCAGTGCTGTATGTAGCAGGCACTTCCAGTGTTGGTAGTCTCTAAGACATGGACTTTGCAGAAAGAGGTAATTCATTTACAGGCCAAAGAGAGGTGATGTGCAAAATTGTGTATAGTTAGAGGGATAAAACTCATTTGTTGCATCCATACCTGACTGGACTTCATGAATTCCATGGTAGTGGGAAGTGAAGAAGTGTATATGAACAGTACATGAAGTGAAGTGGCCCTGAAACAGTACTCTGCAAATACTGAGATTTAGTTGGAGTTTAAATCCAGTCAGTTCTCATTTTGTGTAAATCAGTTTGCTTCAGCCGTTGCAGAAATGTTGGTATAATGTGCTAATGTTGAGTATAGCATTTTACTTGAGTCACATCTCAGAGCAGCACAAGTTAGAAAGGATTTTAAATGCATACATTATAAATTAATAAAGGAATCCATTTTGAAACAGTATTTCAGCTTATACCTGCTTCTAGAAAATCCTTGTAACACAGTCCATAGTGGATTTGTTTCAAAAAGGTATGCAAGTAGAATTAGACAAGAAGATACTAGTGTGCAAAGCCTATTAAATTCACACAGAAGAGTTACACCTTAAAATACATTTCTTATCTACTGTCAGGTAATTCTAATCCTTGTGTTCGTTCTTCTTTTCATGGAATCTTCTACTGCTTCTTCTAGCAAACTAGAGCTGACAAGAATACAGGTCAGCACAGAGCAGGCAGTTCCATTCAATGGAAGCAGATGCAGCAGCCAGTTGGAAATGCTCCTCTGGTAGAGGTGGTGTTGCTGCATGCATCGCTTCCTCCAGCGTGTGCTGTGTGGCATCACCACCCTTCACAGGGCAGTGCTCCTTGCACAGCTGAGTGCTAGCTCACAGGCATGCCCTTCTCCTTGTATTAATTATTTGACATGATTCAGCTGGCTCTGGTGAACTTCACTGCCCTTTACATTTATAAGAGTACCAGGGCTGAGATCACATGGTGAGGAAGAGAGCAGCAGGTAATTGTGAGAGATCAGCGCCTACCAGTCAGTCTTTGGTTGTTACGTTCTTAATGGCTGTTTACATTGCTCAGCCTGTGCTTGGGTTCTTTCAGCTGTAGCACTCTTGTATGTGGGAAGTTCTATGTTCATCTTGGGAAAGGAAAAAAAAATATTTTAATCATTGTACTATAAATTATTTGTCATTATTATATTGGTTTTTTTCAACCTTTTCCTATTAAATCAAGGTAATCTGCATTTTTTTTAATGCCTAAAGATTGTTTTAAGATAGAATTACATTTGTGGGAGCTCTTACTGCCAAAATACGAAGGCATAAGCTTCCAGAAAATCTAGGTAATTTGCATAACTTACCAGAATGAAAGAGCAAATAGCCTGATTTCTCTTTGGCTTTCAGCCTCAATATTTATTCTGGTTTGTTTTCATATGTTTAAGCCTCCAGAGTAGCACCTTTTATTGGTTTGCTGTTTTTCAAAACTCTTGGTTCCCGTTTGATATCTAGGTCTGGAAAGCAGATATCACAGAGTCAGTTGTCAGGTGATACAACATATGTAAGGCAATGCAGGAAAAATATATTCAAAGCTAAATCATGTTGCTTGGTTTTGTCCTTTTTTGGTTGATCAAATACCTATGGCAGTGTTTTGTCTCTCCAGCCCAACGGGGGCCTGCAGCTGCACATTAGGTAGTTCCACAGGAGTCATTACCATAGAAGGGCCCTTGAGAAGAAAAACATTGCTCAAAGAAGGCAAGAAACCTACTGTAAGTGATTTTAATTCTCTCTCCCCCTATGATTCTAATTCAGTAACAGCTGCTTTCATTCCCAAGATTAAATTAAACCTGCAGCTTGACACCAGACAAACCAGTGTCCCTTGTCATTATCAATTGTCAGGTAATTTTCTGTTCAAAGTTTGAGTGGCTTGTAGCAAGGTTGTAACCTTTGCATGGCATCTGATCTAGAGCAGCTTTGCTTCTCCCTGCATTTACAAGTAGAGTCCCTAGGTTGTGGCAGCAAAGCAAGGGTAAAGCAGCTCTGTAAATCAGCAGGCATTTCTGTGAGGGCAGAAATTCAGTAGCCTGATCAAATGAGAAGGCTGCAGGGCACAAAAGTCATGGCAGAGTCCATACTTAACCTGAATTAACAGGTTTCACATGGTTCTGGTCTCTATGCATTTAGTGATTTCTTTTGTTTTCTTTAGAGCTCATTTGTACTTTTTGTATGCAGCCCTTCTGTTGAGTGCTAAAAGATTTGATGATAAATGTTATTGATCAAGTGCTAGAGTCTAAGATCTGTCCATTAGAAGGCAGCACAGCTTTGCTGTGAAGCCATCAGTCCTGGTATTTTTATGAGCTACCCAAGAAGATGGATTGATTCACAGCCAGCCAGATTCAGCTACCTGTGCTGATTCACACCAGGGGACACTCTTTATCTAACTCTCCATTCCTTGTTTCTGAAATTAACTTTGGTAGCACTTGGACTTGCTTGTGAACAGATTTCTGAAATGTTGGAGATACACAGAGATTTTCCTAATGTCTTCTTTTGTCATTCAGCTCTCCTCATGGACTAGATACTGGGTTATGCTTTCAGGATCAACTCTTCTGTACT
Source organism: Psilopogon haemacephalus (assembly GCA_013396835.1). Lineage (NCBI taxonomy): Eukaryota > Metazoa > Chordata > Aves > Piciformes > Megalaimidae > Psilopogon > Psilopogon haemacephalus. The sequence continues at coordinate 1,043,171 of VWZI01023205.1, read as the reverse complement.
TTGGAGCAAAATCTTTAAGAGGCACTGAAAGAAAACATGTAAGCTTTAAATTTGTTCTAAGAACAAAAAATACACATTCATAAGCAGTTGTGGAAGGGTGTCAGAAGCTAAGCCATGTATATGCATAACTCTTTCATTCACAAGAGAATCCCTGCTGCAGCCTGAGCTGTGACTGGTTTTGTCTGTCTCTTCCAGTATAAATCTACACCTGGTAAAAAAGTCTCCATTGTGGGCTGGATGGTGGCACTGCCTGATGACCCTGAGCATCCTGATATTTTCCAGCTAAATAACCTTGACAAAGGTAGGTGTTGGACGTGGCTGTGCTTTATTTCTGTGGCAGGGAGTTGATCCATTTCTATTAATGGTAACAGAGTCTGCTCAGCAAGCTTGCTGGTGACACCAAACTGGGAGGCTTGGCTGATACAACTGAAGGCTGTGTGGCCATCCAGAGAGACTTGCACAGACTGGGCAGTTACCAAATGAGGTTCAAGAAGGAGAAATGCAGAAGTCTTCACTGGGGGAGGAATAATAAACTGCAGCCGTACAATAGTACAGGTTGGGAGGTGATCTGCTGGAGAGCATCCCCGTGGAGAGGGACCTGGGAGTGCTGGTCACAGCAATGTGCCCTGGTGGCCAAGAGGGCCACTGGGATCCTGGGGAAGAGTGTGTCCAGCAGATCAAGGGAGGTTCTCCTCCACCTCTACTCTGCTCTGCTGAGACTTCATCTTGAATACTGCCTTCAGTTTTGGGCTCCCCAGTTTAAGAGGGACAGGGATCTGCTGGGGAGGGTCAAGCAGAGGGCTACAAGGATGATGAGGGGCTGCAGCACTTCCTGGTGAGGAGAGGGTGAGGGACCTGGGGCTGCATAGTCTGGAAGAGAAGACTGAGAGGGGATTGAATCAATGTTTATCAATATCTGAGGGCTGGGGGTCAGGAGAAGGGTGACAGGCTCTGCTCACTTGCTCCCTGGAATAGGATAAGGAGCAATGGATGGAAGCTGCAGCACAAGAGGTTCTGCACAGAAACTGGAATCCCTTGAAGCTACATATCTGCCTGCAAATTGAGAGCCTTTGATTTTCTTTGTTTTGTAGGCAATGTTTACAAATTCCAGACTGGTTCAAGGTTTCATGCAATATTATGGCATAAGCATTTGGATGATGCATGCAAAAGCAACAAGCCTCAGGTAAGGCTGAGAAACTTCTTTCTACCCACTTTTTTTTCATAGTTTCCAGAAAATCATCACTAGAAAAGATAGCTTTTGACACAAATCAGGCTTTGTGCAAATCTAGTCATCTTAACAGCATATAACCCCTATATAGTCACTGCTTCAAGTGAGGTAACCCCATCTGTACTTCAGGAGGGGCTTTCTCACACACAAAGCAAGCACACATGCTGGCATTTTCTTCAGTGACTGACTCTGTAAGGCCACTGAAGAGAGCATCCTATAATATGCTCTGTTTGTCCTTTATATAGCAACCTCATTCTCCTCTTGAGGTAAATACTAATTCTTGAAAGGATTTCCAGAGGTTATATGAGTAGGATGCTGATCCTTATAGGACCTAAACCAGGATACAGCTCAAGAATCTTTACACACACAAACAGACGCATTTGCCCTCATGCATGCTGATGACTTCTTAGAATACTTTGGCTGGATTTGGTCCATTAATAGGAAAATCTTTTGTCTTTATCTTTCAGTTATGGGATTAGCTCTCTTTTTGAGACTGACTAATTTTTCCACATTTGATAATAATTATTAACCTGCTCTGTTTCATAACCTCACAGTTTTCTCTGAGCTGTAAGAGGCTCAGGAGCGCTGTGCTGCTGAGTAATTTATATTCTCTTCCAGGTACCTGCTAATCTGATGTCGTTTGAGTAATCTGCTCTCCTGCCTGGTGTGACTTCAAGTGCCAAACTGCAGGCTGTTGTTCTCTAAGGAGGAAGAGGAGAATGGTTTTCCTGACATGAGCCAGCCACAAATATATTTCAGCACTTTCCTGTGTAACTTGAAAGTGACTCTGACACAGCTTTTAAAAGCAGAAAGTGAATGTTGTCCTTAGGACCAGATGTAGTCTCATGCACTGGGTGAAAACAGACAAGTTAGGTGGACAGAAGATTAATCCTAACTCCTGCAGGATTCTAGAGCCCTTGACTTTTTGTGGTCACAGACTGCCGTGAACTGATATTTGACCACAAACTGAGCATCACATCTTCTGCCTATTCTTTTTTAAACGGTTCTTTTTATCGTTAAGCTGCTTCGTGTGACTGAACAATATTTGGCCCATGTTGGGTTTCAATTCTTTCTAATGCACAGAATGACTGACAGTGTTAACTTGCTGCAAAGTGTCAATTAGCATAGAAAATTGTGGAACAACATTTTTATAATCTTAAGTGCACTGAGTTGCTTGGCAATGTGGCTGCCTCAGATTTTGTATCAAATCTCTGGACAATTCTGCTGTTCACATTTGAGCTATTTGGGAAAAATGTATTTTGGCACAGGGCAGTTGGCTTTGTTTTCATTCAGTTACTTGGGGATGCTCTGACGGTGGATTTGAGGCCGTTTAAATTAGTGTTGTTGCTAAAGGTTGTCTTTCATTCTCTTACTAGAGGCAGAGTTGTTTACAAGTTTGGGGTTTTCTTCAATCTGAATGTTGCTCATCTGAAATGCCTTGGTAGAGTGAAGCAGGTGATGGGGTGTTATGTATCACCAGGACCTGGCTCCTCAGGAGGATTCCAGGTCGCTGTTCCTGGTCTGTCTTTCTGTGGCTGACTCGGCTTCGCTCAATGCCAGTGCCTGATGCACCTCTCTGCCACACAGCACTGCCACATGGTACTGCTGTTGTGGAGTCATTATGGCAGTGGAAGCGAGGGAAGACTGACAGTGGAGCAAGTTCAAAGAAGCCTCCACAAAAGTGTCTAGAGAACAACAGAAATAATGAATGTAACTGAGCCTTCTCCTCTGACAGAACTCTCTGCACCGATAGCTGTATCCCTGCTGTGCCCTAGCGCTCCTGTGGTCAGGTTTTTTTCTGTTCCCAAGCTAAGTTCAGCACTTACTCGGTTTGAAACTCTTTTGCCATAAGGCACCAATATTCAGAATTTGTCCAGAAAACCTCATTTGAGTTTCCCAAGATTGCCTAGAGGAGAAATTTGCAGGTCAGCCTGTGGAAAGCTGGAAGTCAGTGTAACTGAACAGAGCCTGTGTTAGAGCAAGCTCCCTGGCAGGTGGAGCTTTTATTCTGTGGGCTTGCACGATCTTCTAAATTCTGATTTTGAAACTCCTCTAATAACAACCAACAAAAAATACTTGTTCTGTTAAATGTGGGTCCATCAGTGCTGTGATATTCCAGGTGTTCACATTGCAATCCATGGAATGAAGACCAACACAGAACCAGCTTTTCAAGAAAACCACTTCCTGACAACAACTGCAGTTAGGTTGTGGGGAATGTGAAAGTGTAAACTGTTAGACAGTTTGATAGCTCAGGAAGCTGTGTGAGAAGAGTGCTAATGCAAAATACATTTCTACTTTTTTTCTTCCCCCCTCCTTTTTTGCTAAATTAAGACATTTTGAACTAGGAACAACAAGAACATCTGCAAGTGCAAAGCATCCAATACCATTAGAGACCACACAGAAGTTTTTGAACGTGGTAAAATCCTGTCACCAGTAAATTACTTCAGACTGTTAGAATCTGGTAGCGTCTGAATTGCTTGCACCTGTGGGCTTCTGTGATGAGTTACCAGTGAGGTTATTCATGAAGAGGCAGGCATTACATGGATTGCCATTCTAATAGCTGTGGCACCTGTGACCATATCTGTTGTGTGTTACATTACAGTGCTCATCAGGTTTGAACTATGTGCAGAGGAATGACCAAGCTGATAACACCCTAACCAGAACAGAACCGCTCAAGTCAAGAGGGTTTTTTAATGATTATTAATAGCCCTTTCCCCTTAAGAAGGGAATAACTTGATCTGTCTTAAGTGTAAGTGAACTTTAAAATGGAACCCTTAATGGCATGAAATGAACTTACATTAGAAGCACAGAAATAGTTTCTTTCTCACTGCTGATGTGATGTGGAAGTGAACACCAATGAGGACTCATGAGATGTTTTCCAGCATATTGTAATTGAGATAGACTAATGAATGCTGTAACCATGTCCAGTTAGGCTTGACAAGCCTCTCTTGGAAGGAACAGTAAATGCTAACTGACACAGCAGCAGTGGAATGAGCCTGTACACTTTAATGGCTTGTAGAATTTAAGGGTCTCTAAAGCATTATAGATGTTATTGTATGTACAAAAGGTAGTCTTCCAGCCTTCAAAAATATGCTCCTGCTCAAAATTATGACCCGTAGATCCTCTTGGAGAAGCCACAGAAGTGTCCATTTTTACTCTTGTAGAACAGATTCCCAGAAGAATGGAAGCATCTTTGCCAGAAACACTGATGAGCCCCACAACAGCGTGGCAGGAAAGAAAGGCAACAATTGTCAACTACTCTTACACCCAGTAACTTACCACTGGCAGAAGATCAATCTGTGGAGAACTAAACTCTTCAGTTCTACTCAGTCCGCAAGCTCAAATCCTAGTCAAAACCTTGAAGTTTGGGAAATATGTCAAAATTAACTTGACTTCCCTAGCACTGATGGGTTTTTTGAATGTAAAAAGCATTATACAGAGAAAGATGAACACAGCAAATAGTAGTTTTACACAACAGTCAGGTAAGCCTCTGTCACTACAGTACAGTTGTGAAATTGCTGCAAATAATATTCTTACACTGCAGTGTAAGAATATTATTAAAATACCTTAAACCAATTTTAAGTGAGGATTTAAAGTACTAGTTAAACGAGGATTTCAAGTACTAAACAGTTTGTAGCTGCAAAACGAGAACCAGTTCACTGCAGTGTAAGAATATTAGTAAAATACCTTAAGCCAATTTTAAATTAGGATTTCAAGTACTAGTAAAAGAGGATTTCAAGTACTAAACAGTTTGTAGCTGTAAAACAAGAACCAGTTCACTGCAGTGTAAGAATATTATTAAAATACCTTAAACCAATTTTAAATTAGGATTTCAGGTACTAAAGAGTTTGTAGCTGCAAAAGAAGAACCAATTCTCTGCAGTGTAAGAATATTATTAAAATACCTTAAACAAATTTTAAATGATCATTTCAAGTACTAGTTAAATGAGGATTTCAAGTACTAAAGAGTTTGTAGCTGCAAAACAAGAACCAATTCACTGCAGTGTAAGAATATTATTAAAATACCTTAAACCAATTTTAAAAGAGGATTTCAAGTACTAAACAGTTTGTAGCTGCCCATTTAAAGTTTTACGCTATCATCTTCTACCATTTGCTGCTATCTTCTACCATTTGCTGTCATCTGGTACTTTCAGAGGTGCTGCCAAAGTACAACACACTGCACATCAGTGCCCACAGGAAGAGCCCAAACCCTACAGGTTCTCGTCCGTCAGGGAGAATATCTGCGCTAGCTGTGCAAAAGTAAATAGCATCTCAGAACTCCTTTCAGAATTGTGAAGGTAAATCAACGTCTGTAGGCAATATCAGTCACTTGCCAATGTGCAGTGCTGATGTAACTCAGTGCCAAAATGCATGGTTTTCCAAATAGCACTAAAACGAGGCAAGGAGAAGTAGTTTCCAGATGGCGACTTCCTCGTCACATAATGTAAACTGATTTCAACATTTTGGTTTTGTTTTGTGTGAAAACTGTTGCACTATTTTTGGCTGTGTTTTCCAGCAGTCCACTGCATGCCATTTGTGTAAGGATTCTTTCTATGATTCTTGTGAACTGTCTCACCCATTAAAAAAAAAGAACAAAAAAAACCAAAAAAAAATTAACCCTGGCATTGGAATCTTTAGGTTTTTGGCGAAAGTATTTTGTTACCTCAGTCTTGTATCTCGAGTTGCTGTATTTTTCAGTTTGTTACATTGATAATGATTGTTTCACTAATTAAATACTTTAATGTAAAAAAAAAAAAAAAAGGAGGAAAAAGAGGAAAAAAAAGGTTGTTTACTTCAACTGCAGTTGCATTTGGTTGTAAGGTTAAAAATGTGCAGAGTATGTATGCTCTTAACAATAAAATATTCTGGAAAAGAGTAGCAGAGGTATAGAAGGAACATTTTAGTCCAAAAGGCAGCAGAAAGTTTTATTTGTGAGTACTGAATGGTACTCAAAAATAAACAAATGAGTTGAACAGACTTGGCAAATAAATAAATGAGTTGAACGGGCTGCAGAGCGCAGTATGTAGCATTTGATGACCCCACCCAGCCAGTGGTATTCACAGAATCACAGAATGTCAGGGGTTGGAAAGGACCTTGAAAGCTCACCCAGTCCAACCCCCCTGCCAGAGCAGGATCTCCTATAGCAGATCACACAGGAATGCATACAGAAAGGTTTTGAGTATCTCCAGAGAGGGAGACTCCACAACGCCCCTGGGCAGCCTGTTCCAGTGCTCTGTCACCCTCACAGTGAAAAAATTCCTCCTCATTACATGAAACTTCCCATGCCTCAGTTTCCACCCACTGCCCCTTGTCTGGTCATTGACATACTGCAACAGGACCCTTCTGATGAAACAGTGATAGGACAAAGGGGAATTGCTTTAAGTTGAGGAGGGCAGATTTAGGATGGAGATCAGGAAGAAGTTCTTTACAGTGAAGTTGGTGAGACACTGGAACAGGTTGCCCAGGAAGGTTGTGGATGCTTCCTCCCTGGAGGTGTTCAAGCTCAGGTCATATGAGCCCTTAAGCAACCTGGGCCCATGGCAGAATGGTTGGAACTGAATGATCTTCATGGTCTCTCCCAACCCAAACCATTCTGTGAATCATCTGCAAATAACCCAAATTTCTAGCAGAAAACTGAAAAGCCCTGCAAATCTGCAGTGCTGAAATGATCTGCCCTGCATTATGCAGGACAGCAGTGTAGTTGTATCTCCTGGTATTAAAATCTGAAATTTCCTTTCCAATTTCAGTGCTGAATTCAAGGTTCAGTCAGCACCTTGAAGTGCTGAGCACAGCTGACAGGGATGGCCTAGCCATCAGGTGTTCAGAAGAACTTTCTGTTGGAAAAGATGGATGTGGGAACATTGATCAGTGTCCATCTTCTTGGATAGCTCCTTAGATATACTCTCTTTTTATCCCCAGGTGTAAGAAATCATAGAATAAGAGGGGTTGGAAAGGACTTCAGAGAGAAGGAAAGGAAGGCAATAGACCAGCAAGGTGAGTAAAGACCTGCTGGGAAGAGTATAGGAACATTGCCAGTTATTTAGGGATGGGGTCGGGAAGGCCAAGGCGTAGGCATATCTGGAGCTGAATTTCACAAAGGAGTCATTAATAAGCTTCTACAGATGTGTCAAGCAGGAGAGGAAGGTCAGAGAAAGTGTTGACTCATCTATGATCTTGACTTGTAAACATTAACCAGGCAAGACTGAGGCACTCAATGTTTTTTGCTTTGGTCTGCACTGGCAGCCTCTTCCCACACCCCTCAAGTGGATGGACTGCCAGGCAGGGACTGGGTGTCACAAAATGCCACTGCCAAAGCATTAGCAGAAGTGGGCTTGACCTGGAGTTTGTAAAAGTGCAACTTAGCTTTTTGGCAAGGTTCAATTACTTACTGTATCAAAGAAACATATAAAGGCAAATTGAGTTAGAATCAAATGAGAATGATTTACACAGCAACCAAAGATGCCAAAGGGCAAGGGAGGCCCTCACATTGAGTTATGTTATTCAGAGTAACCCCCTTTTTGCTTTCTAAACTACACAGAGAGGAGTCTGAGTGTGGCTGGATCCAGACATAGTCCCAGATTCAGTCAATGATTTACATCTGGTGGAATTAGCTACATCGATTCATAGCAGGCATGCAACAAGGATCTGTTGTTGTAAGTAGGGCATCTCTCCATGCTGAGTGAAGAAGGATCTTGGTCTCAGGTAAGGAATCTCAAGCCTTGAGAGGCATCCATCATCAAAAAGAGAGGCTTCTGGCATGTAGTCCAATTGCAATAGAGGGAGAACTCAAATTGGGCTCATCCGGAAATCTGCCATTTGTGAAAAAAGGTCTCTGCTGCCACACTGCAGTGCGGGGACAGCTCAGGGAAGGTTCACTCTTGACTGTCAGTTATGGAATTAAATGGTTGGCTTCTGGTCAAACTGCTCACAATGGGGAAGGTATGTACAAGGCTGTGTGCACCCAGAGCTTACTTTGCCCTGCTAAACAAAACTTGGAAAACCCATCCACTATTCAGGTATTAATCGCATGGTTGGTGATCCAAGCTCATACGCATTGATGCTCACCGGGTCACAGCGAGGGTGGTGAGGCACTGGAGCAGCTTGCCCAGAGAGATGGTAGATGCCCCAGGCGTGGAAATGCTCCAGGTCAGGTTGTTCGTGCCTCTGAGCAATGTGATGTAGTTGAAGATGTCCCAGCTGACTACAGGGGGGTTGGACTAAACCACCTTTAAAGGTTCATTCCCACCCAAACCATTCCATGGATTCGTGATTTCCTCATTCAAGGTAAGTAAGCAAGCTTCACTTTATGACTGGTAGGGAGGGTGCTTTAATTCCTGCAGAAACACCATTTCATGGGCAGCTGCCCGAGAGAGAAATTAAAATGTTACACAAGTGAAGGCGAGAGCAAAACAAGCTCCCATAAAATGGCTGCTTTAAGAGATGAAAAGAAAACCAAACCACACCACATAGCCCTTTCCTGAAACAGGCTCCTTTTCCTGTTACCCCTCAGAAACAGGAAGGCTGTTTCAAGACTTTTCTTACTTTGTAGTCTTGGAAATCACTTGGATCTATTGAGTCTTCCTCTAGGGTCATGTCCAGCATTTCACTAAATATTTTATAAAGGAAGCATCGGTGAGTGTCCTTTCAATCTACAGAATTATTCTTCCCACTGATAGCATCGCCTTAAATGGCAAAATTGACTGGAATTCCTCTCCTTCCCGTAAGCAACAGGACACAAAATGAAGCAAAGAGAGCACATTAGGCAGGAAAAGCAACAATCACTGTATTTCAAATTGCCATTATTGGTCCAGAGGCAAGCTGCAGGGAGAAAGAGGAGTACTGTCTGCATTGCAGCATTTCATGAGGAGGTAACGGGCTTCTGTGATACAACACAACACATGAGTAGTGAAGAGCTCATTAAATGCTCATTACGTCCAAGCACCTTATTTTGCAACCTGGGAGAGAACACCAAATAGGAAAGGTTGGGTAGCTTTAGGTGCCAGGCTGTGCTGGGTATGGAAGCCACGGCACTAGCAAACTGCATTCATGTTCCTTCTGAAACCAGTGCTGCCTGTTACAGTATTTCCATAGCTGTGGTCTACTACCATGAATATTTGTTTATCCAGTTCAGAAAATAAACCAGACCTTTTCTTAGGGATAAAGAGAAAAGCAGTCAAAGTTTATATGTCTCAGCAGAGCTCAGCTATGAGGGCAATGCAGATAAGCATATTAGGAAGGATGAAAACACCCTTTTTGCGTCAGCCAAAACAGTTCTGCAGAAGAAAGTGCAGATAGCAATGAATTGGAGGAAGTATCCTTTATGTTTCTGGGCTTTGTCTAAGGCCATGCTCTTACTGCCAGAAATCAGCTTCTTGGCTTTAAGGAAGAGTCAATTGTGTTCCAAGTGGCTACTTCCTTCAGCTGATCCATCCTTTGGGTTTGCAAGCATGAAGCAACTGGATATAAACCAACCGAGCAAGGTGAGAAGCAAAATATACCTGTCCTAGTGTCCATATAGAGAAAGGTTCCGTCCAGTTCTGCAGAATAAAACAAGTGAAAACCAGCCACTAAAGTTATTTTCCATCTGATTTAATTGATGCCACTGTAATCATGCAATGGTAGGTTAATTTTTGAACACGCAGGCACACGCCAGAGTCCTGGAAACACCTGAAGTTAGGTCTAGCAAAATGGTTACCGTATCTTGGAATAATACAAAGCTGTTGATGTGAACCTGTTTGACAGGAACATAATTAATGCATGCCTTGTCTTTGAGGTCGTACTATTTCATGCAGCAGAGACCAAAAAAAAAACCACCAGGAAAACAGGGGAAGGGGCAGCTAACTGGTGCAGAAACGAGCGGGTGAAGTTTAAAACCCCAGCACTTCTGTTTAATTACAGGATGTTCTTTGCTGCTTTCAAGGACAGCATACTTGGAAGTCAAATTAGCGCTGGCTGCATTGTTTAGTAGTGCCATTAATTTTAATTCTTTCAAAGACTGGGAAAGGCAGAGGGAATAGTTGTTAACTTCACCTACCAGCCTCAGAGAGGGGACGTTTGTAACTGCTGAGGAGGCTTGATCCTGAGGATGGGTGCAGGTGGCAGAATAAAAGCATGTTTTAGCACAGCCACTGGGTTATGAAAGCCTTTTAGTCAAAAACTTTTGTTTTTCAGCCATTTTTGGGTTCACTGTGTGAAGCAGAGCACCTTACACATTGTATCTGAAATTTACTCCAGTGTGCTGTTTGGGACAGATTGTCCTCTACAGAAGCATCACATGTACTGAAACCACCCACCACCAGAGAGAGATTCCTAGGTCCTGGAGCAAAACTAACCAGGAACACATCCACCACCAGAGATCCCTAGGTCCTGGAGCAAAACTAACCAGGATGTGTACATTACAGATCATATTTGACATTACATTCTTAACCAACATGAGATGGCAAAGACACTATGCAATTAAAGGTAACATGCACTTAAATTCCTCTCTTGGTGATTGCATTTCTGAAGCAGTATCCTGCTAGGAGAGGACAGCGGTTACTCACCACTACCAAAATAGTTGAGCAGATTGACACAGCCATTCCGAGTTTGTGACAGAGGATCACAGCAGTTGTCTTCCCCTAAGATTAGAGGCGAAGCTTGCTAGTGTTCACAGAAGCCCTATGAGTAGCAGAGACTCTTCTTAGTGTAATGTAGCTTGTCCTGAGACTGCCCTTGGCACTGCTCTTGTCTGACTACCCAGCCTGATTCAGTGCTGATGTAAACTCTTCTGGGCATGCTCCATCTCCAGAGATGCAAAAGACTGACTCCAGTGGGATAATTGCATTCAATTAGCAGCAAAATGGGAAATGTTAAGTGGAGATCTAGCAATTCCCGAGCAGCGAATGTGCTGATTAACCATGAGGGGAAGCATCTGTGGAGCACAGGTAGCTCTCCAGTTCCTTAGACATCTTCTGAGATGAAGCTGTCCCTGTCTTGCTGACCTCTCTATGCTCTGAGGAGGGAGATTTTCTAAGGCCAGAGCTACCAACTTCTGTCCCAAGCTCTGATCCCTTGCTGCTGTGTGGCAGGAGCAGGTTTGTTTCAGTCAAGTGTTTCACTTTGGACTAAGGACGACATAGCCTGCAGAGATATCACAAAAGGTAGGAAACAAAACCAGATTGGTGCTAAGGTGGAGGTTGGATGACCCAGGATGAGTTAAGGTATGACCCGGGTGGTTAAGCCAAGGCTGTCAGTTGATGCTTCAGATCCCTCTGTAAACTGAGATCATCCTAATGGTGGTTGAAAACCAGCATGCTGCTAGGCTGCGATTCCCCCTGCAGCTATGCACACCTGCTGAGCTTCTGTCTCGGTGAGGAACTGTTTTGGGAGGGCTCTACCTTCACTGTAACCCATTGTCTCTGTGATGTACAGGCAGTCAAGATGAAGGTGTTTGCAAGCTGGGTTTTTTTTCTAGTTCTATGTCTCAAATGTTTCAGTAGCTAGAGAAGAGGTTTGGGCTCATGTGAATGTTCTATTAAATGCTTATGATTTTATTTCATGTCTTAAGACTTACCTTTTTACTGTTACCTAGATATTTGATGGTGCCTGGGTCTCTAGATGGTTTTGCTTGCTTAATCCTCACAGTGAAGAGCAGATGGTGGGTTTGTTTTGTTGGGTTTATGCTTTGTCTTTCCTGACTCATTTTGTTTCCTCTCAGAGCTGAAGGTCAAACATTTATTTGCTTTTCTCTGTTTCTTCTCCTTACCGTTTGACTTGTGTGTTGTACAAATTGAGTTTTGCTATTGGACAAGGATTTTTTTTTTTTCCCTACCCAAAATTCTGGTAGGACAAAGTGATGACATAGCATTTGACTTTCTACATCTTGGGCATCAATCTGTTAAGTTTTCAGCTGGTGATAACCGCATGTGAAGATCATGGCTCCTCAAAGTTTAGCTAGTCCTGGGTGAAAAGCAATCTCGGTGCTGTCTGGCAGCCCATCTTCATTAGTGTCTGCACTCAGCTGCCTTGCAAGCAGCAGCAAGAAATCCTGTATCTGCCATTAGGCACCATTCAAACTCCAAGATAATTCTCTTCTCTCCTGATGTCTGGTGCCCAGCTGAAGCTTTGCAGGAGAGCAAAGAGTCTTTTTCATAATTTATCCTTGCTGCATAAATTATTAACGAAACCGTGTCTTAATCCCAAAAGTATATTGTGGTCAGGCATCCTGTAAATTTTTGTGATGGTAGCAGGGGTTTTAGGTAATGGGCAGCAGCATTCCAAAGTGGTTCAGGTGTTACATCAAAAAAAAACTACATGACAAGACCAAACCAGACACAGCAAGGCGAAACGAGGCAAGAAGGTACAGTACATACATACTGTGGGTATGGGCATGGCTTCTTGTGAGGTTTCTTCCTTTGACCTTTCTGCCTTTTAGCACCCGTGTTTCTGCTCACATTTAAAAGGGTAAGGAATATGGGTACACTGCAAGACCATGGTCTGCAGCTGGGCAGGTTCCAGTTCCAACACCCATAGATATGCCCTGGTTAACACATCCCCGTCGAGTCTTATCACGCCACAGGTTAAGGTCAATTTGCAGACTCTTGTATATTTTGCGGTTTGTATCAGGACTTTCAACTGCTGGTTGCAGTTATTTTAAGTCTCTAGTGTGGTGACCTGCTAAAGCAATTGGTTGGGCTTTTTTGTTTGGTTTGTTTTGTTTCCTGTATATATTTTTGGAAAGGAAGAAGTGATGTGGGGCACAGGCACACAGTGATCACAACTCACACTCGGTCTTACACCCAGCTGCCAACTTGGCATGCAGGATGAGGGGCATAGGGCTCCATCAGCAATAAAGAGATCATCAAGGGATTACTATGCCTCCATTTAAAACTTCCCTAAATTTGCTGAATTTTTGAACTGAGAAAAGGGAGGATGAGAGAAGAAAAGGCCTTAAGGGAGGGTCATTGGTTACTTTGGGTTTTCTCCTACAGTTATAAGTATTTATCACAAACTAATTTCTCTGCCTGTGCTTCAAGGCAAATAGGCCAAGTGTTCCCCTTGTGTCTTTAAGTAAGCCTTTTAGAGTCCCCCCTCCTCCTGCCTCTGAATGTCATCATTGTGTCTCTCTTACCTTCTACTGAGCAGAACAAACAGAAATGCTGGCTGAACTTTGTTCAAACATTCCCCTCTCTCTAGTTAATAAACAACTAATGCAGCCACCAAGGAAAGCTGGACCAGCAAGCAGGACATTTTGGTACAAAGTCCACCTGGCAGTAGCCTGGTCCCTTTTGCCAGTTATTTGCACAAAATTAGATGTGGATGGCTCTGATTAGAGCCATCAAAGATCAGACCAAGAGACCTTTGATATTTTCCACTCTTGCTTCAGCTTAGTAACCTCTTGATATTACATGACAGAGGCCAGGGGAAGATTCCTTCTAGAATGGAGATTTCACTGAAGAAACTAGAAGTCAGAGGTAAGTATAGAAGCTTGGAGTCCCCTCTATCTATGAGGTGACACAGTTCTTTAGGAAAGAAAAGGACAAACTCTTTGAAAAAAAATCCATAGGACCCAGGGCAAACTGATGCAGCCCTGGTGGTGTGGTGCAGTTCTGTGAAAGTAAGTGTGAAGTCTTCAAGGTGAAAGACTTTTTTTTTTCTATCAAATTTTTTGTTTTTCATGGTGTTGGCAATCTGGGGTTTAGTTTTCTGGGGTTTTGTTTTGTTTTGTTTTGTTTTTTTGGGGTTTGGTTTGTTTGTTTTTAAGTAACTGGCCCTCAGCCCCTACCTGAGCCAAGCCATGAGAGGCTTGGACCATGCCCCACAGACCCAGCTTCTGACCAGCAGACTGGCTTGTCCTGCTGTGTCCCCATGGACCTTCTCAGCACCTACTGGGCCTGACCTGGCCCCAGACCTTTCTCACCCCATGGACGTGCCAAGTGGTCTAGAGAGGTGCTGACCTTGGCTGTGGTCCTGAGCATGGCCAGCCCTGCCCATTACACTCACTACCAAGGGGCCGGGCCCTGGCTGCTGAGGCCCCAACCCCATCAGTTGTCTTCTCCATTCCACTCCCAGCTGCTTGTAACTTGCAGCACCACCAGCCCCTGCTGCTCTCAGACACCACCTGTGTGATTAATTGATTGCCTGTGTTGAAAACTGAAGCATCCACAGCTGCTTGGAATACTAGGCTCAGTTTATGTCTTTTCTGAAAGGAAAGAAACAAGAAGAACAACAAAAAAAAGGTAGAAGGGAAGCAGAAATGTGTGTATCCCCCTAGCAAAACCACTGACCAGTTCTAAAGCTGCCCTGTGGCACAGGAGAACAGATTCTTGTGAGGACTGATGTGTGGGGAGGCAGGATGAGGAAAGAGTGGGCTCTTGTTTTGTACAGGAAAACTATGACAGAAGGGTGATAAGAGGTTGCTTAACCATCTCAAGCAAAGGTAAGTTCAGGAAAGAAAATCACACCTTCTTGATTAAACAAAAGAAATACCAGAGAAAAGATGGGAACAAAGCTGCTGCCCAGCTCTGTTACTTCATTCATCTTGATAGGCTTTTAAAGATACAATTACAAACTAATTGCACTTTTTGTTTCTGCTATGGTTTCCTCTCTAGTTTGACCTGCTGGTTGCAGGCATCAAAGCACACTGTGCTACAAGCTGTCCTTACCACCTAAAGAACTTGTAGTACACTTAATTAAAACACGCAAGAAATGCAAGGTGATATAAAACACAGCACAGTGGATAAGACAGTGCCAAGCATTTAATTTCCTTTTGCCTGATGGAAATGCAAATGAATAGTGTAGGGCAACTATTAAAATTTTATTCTCAGGAAAGCACAGTCACCAGGCAAATTTAACTGAGGAAATTCTGTTTAATACCCATCTTTTCTAATTAAAGCTCCCTCCGTTTTCACCCTGAAACCAAGAGACCTCTAAGCTTTCCAGTCGGGAGGCGACAGTGCTTGCCTGAAAGTTCTCTGGAAGTGACTCTGTGTTCGCCACAGCCCTTGCTGCTCCAGTGCTTGACAGCTTGCATCTACTCAGGAACAAAAGAAAACCCAACCAAGAAGCCTGTGGGGCTTTTAGTGCAAGTCAGTCTGCTGAAGATTATCATTAATATTAGACGTCTGGAGTGTCATTCACACTTAAACCTTTACAAAATAATCATTTAAGACCTCAAAAAAAAAAAAAAAAATTCAAAAAACCTTACTAAAGCTCTTCTAATCTAGACATTAAGTTTTGGGTTGTTTTTTTTAAATTATTATTATTAATTATTGTGCTTTTGAAAACTTTGTTTTGTGTGTGTGTGTGTGTGTGTGTGTGTGTGAGAGAGAAATCCACAGCCCCTGCTGGTTTCTTAGGGACAGTTACAGTTTATGCTGCTGAGCAGTCACTACAAGCTGAAGACAGGGAAGATCTGACTGCAGTGCTAATCGAACACTTTGCTAGCCCCTGGGGAAAGAGGTGGATGTAGTTTCACTCCATCAGCTCACAAGCACAGGGCTTAATCAGGCTAACCGCTTAGAACTGTCCTCTCCCTGTCTGATTATCGAGCGCTGCACAGCCCCTGGGACGCGAACGGCAGCCTCGGCCCGAGGGAGTGTGCACCGCAGCCACCTGACAGGCTTCTTTCTCAGCAGCACCACAGGGGCAGGACACAACATGTCACTGATGACAATACCTGCAGCTCCTCTTCTGTGGTCCACTTCACCTCAACACAAGGCACGCTGAGGAGAAGTGAGAAAGGCTTCCGTGTTTGTCACTTCCTCCCCAGCTGAATCCCAAACGCAAACACAGGTTGGGCAGGGACTGGCTGGAGAGCAGCCCTGAGGAGGGGGACTTGGGGGGGTGCTGGTGGAGGAGAAGCTCAAGATGAGGCAGCAGTGTGCACCTGCAGCCCAGAAAGCCAAGCAGAGCCTGGGCTGCAGCAGAAGTGTGGGCAGCAGGGCCAGGGAGGTGATTCTCTCCCTCTACTCTGCCCTGGTGAGACCCCACCTGGAGTACTGCATCCAGTTCTGGAGCCCCTGGGACAAGAGAGATGTGAAGATGCTGGAGATGTCCAGAGAAGGGCCACAAATTTGCTCAGAGGGCTGCAGCAGCTCTGCTGTGAGCACAGCCTGAAAGAGTTGGGGCTGTGCAGGCTGAAGAGGAGGCTGCCAGGTGACCTTCTTGTGGCCTTGCAGTACCTGAAGGAGNGTACTGCATCCAGTTCTGGAGCCCCTGGGACAAGAGAGATGTGAAGATGCTGGAGATGTCCAGAGAAGGGCCACAAATTTGCTCAGAGGGCTGCAGCAGCTCTGCTGTGAGCACAGCCTGAAAGAGTTGGGGCTGTGCAGGCTGAAGAGGAGGCTGCCAGGTGACCTTCTTGTGGCCTTGCAGTACCTGAAGGAGGCCTACAAAAACGCTGGGGAGGGACTTTTTAGGCTATCAGGGAGTGCCAGGACTTAGGGGGAATGGAGCAAAGCTGGAGGTGGGGAGATTCAGATTGGATGTGAGGAGGAAGTTCTTCAGCATGAGAGTGGTGAGGCCCTGGAATGGGTTGCCCAGGGAGGTGGTTGAGGGCCCAACCCTGGAGGTGTTTTTGGCCAGGCTGGCAGAGGCTGTGGGCAGCCTGATCTAGGGTAGGGTGTCCCTGGCATGGCAGAGGAGCTGGAACTGGATGATCCTGGAGTACTGTGTGCAGTTCTGGAGCCCCCAGCACAAGAAGGACATGGAACTGTTGGAGAGAGTCCAGAGGAGGGCCACAAAGACGATCAGAGGGCTGGAGCACCTCTGCTATGAGGACAGGCTGAGAGAGTTGGGGCAGTTCAGCCTGGAGAAGAGAAGGCTTTGAGGAGACCTTATAGCAGCCTACCAGTATCTGAGGGGGGCCTACAGGAGGGCTGGGGAGGGACTATTCACAAGGTCTTGTAATGACAGGACGAGGGGGAATGGGTTCAAAGTGGCAGAGGGGAGATTTGAACGGGATGTTAGGAAGAAATTCTTCACAGTGAGGGTGGTGAGGCACTGGAACAGGTTGCCCAGGGAGGTTGTGGCTGCTCCCTCCCTGGATGTGTTCAAAAAAAAGTGTATCAAGGTTTCTTAAAATTACCTTTGCATAGAGCCTGAGGGGCACAAGCATGTAGCACAAGCAGCCACACTTCAGGCAGGAACAGCAGTGGGCAGCTCTCTCTTAACTGTTTTACTGAAAGGCAATACTGAATAGCTTCTGAGGGAGGTGAAAATGTCCTATTTCTTCTCCTGATTTCTTTACTTATGTATTTCCCCACAGCTGTGCTGACACATGCAAATGCTCAAGTGCAACATGACAGAGAGTGGCACTTTCCATCCTAACAGCAAAGGAGAGTTTTCTCCCTTAGATAAAGTCATTCTGTCTCTGGTGCTCCTGCTCCCAGACAGCTCAACCTATTCAGTTAGCTCTTCTTGCCCTCCGTGCCAGACTGTTCCTTAGCCACAAATTGCCACTGCTGAGTAGTTATTATTTGAATTTCCCCTTCCAAATACTTCCGCTGTAACCAAGCTACCTCTGCAGTTTCCCTTTTTCCCTCTAAGACAGATGAAGATGTGTCTGTTTCCACAGAAATAAAAGTTATTCAAAATAAGAATTGCAAGTGTCACACTTGCAGGAGGAGGAAGAGGAGGCTTCATCTCCAAATAGTCACTAGAGCAGGCAAATCCAGTTTGCTCCCCCGAAACCAAATCACTCTCATTGTTTTTCATGACCCCTCCTAGTCAATCCCTCCTCAAGTGACTGTTTATGTTAGCCATTAATGCAGTTCCACCTCCCAGTCAAGTGTTGACTCAAATAATACCCACCTTGTTCATGCACCTGCTGTGGCAGATTTCAAAATTGATCTCATTAAATATGAAATTTTATGCTCTGGCTTCACAACTGTGCACACAATTACTGTGTTGGTTTTGTGTCGTTCTAAAAGTGAAAGTTAAGAGAGGGCCAAGTTTACCCCAAAGGCCTTTTTAAAAAACAAACAAACAAAAAGGTAAGAAGGTATTTAAGATTAGACTGTCGACATACATGAGGTTACGGCTGATCTAAAGGGAAGCCTTTAACTCTTGATCTAGACAGGTTGCCAAGAGCATAACACACGGAGACCATAAATTGGGAAAGCGGTGACCTGTCCTTCTCCCCACTCACAAGTGCGGTTTTGGAGAGGCTGCTGCGGTACAAACACCGACTGAAGAATGCACCCTTCCATTAAGCCCAAGTCGTTCAACTGAGAGAATGACAAAACTGAAAGCAAGCTGCCCTGGTGTACAGGAAGCAACCAAGTCACGGGATTTCCCGCAGCCTGTCCAAAATGCCAGCACAATTGTAGAGGAAGCAGATCCTGGGGAGCCAGCAAGGTTGCAAGGTCTCTTGTCGCGGTGGCAGCAGAAGGCAGAACTGGAGCAGTGGAAAGGGATGAAGCACTAGGAGAAAAGGCTTGAAACTGTGAGTAAGTGCACTGCTGTGCGGTTGCGGGCATGGGGTTTGCGTGCTCTGGTGAACTACCAAGGCTGCATGTCACAAACATGGACTCCCATTGTGTTCTTGTTACATAGTGACTGAGAAATGCTGCGGTGTTGTCTCTCTGCTTGAGATAGTCCAGTGGAGAGCTACGAGGATGACTGGAGCACTGCCTGATGAGGAGAGACTGAGGGACCTGGGGCTGCTTAGTCTGAAGAAGATTCAGAGGGAATTTAATCAATGTTTATAAATATCTGAGGGCTCAGTGTCAGGAGGTGGGGGACAGGCTCTGCTCACTTGCTCCCTGGCATAGGACAAGGAGCAATGGATATAAGTTGCAGCACAGGAGGTTCCACCTCAAGGGGAAACTTGTTTACTTTAAGGGTCACAGAGCACTGGAACAGGCTCCCCAGGGAGGTTGTGGAGTTTCCTTCTCTGGAGACTTTCAAGCCCTGTCTGGATGTGTTCCTGTGTGACCTGAGCTAGATTGTATGGTCCTGCTCTGGCAGGGGGTTTGGACTTGATGATCTGTTTGGGTCCCTTCCAACCCTTAACATCCTGTGAACTATTCCAGGCATAATGCGTGACAGTACTTGGTTAACCTTCACAAAAACAGTTACCAAAAGCAATGCTCTTGTTGTGTCAACCTTCAACTTTGTTGTTGTTCAGACAGCTTGCAGTAAAGTGTCATGTTCTGGTTTCTTCTCTGTACTGCAAGTGGTGTCAACCTAGACAGGCAGAGAATTTCCAGAGTTACTATCATACCTTAAAACTCTTTAAAAGAGGAGTAGAGTCATTTTTCAGTTTCAGAGAACGCTAAGCATCGTCCTCTGTCACAGAGACCACATATCAGACATGGTGAAAGTGTCTGGTCATTTGCTTAACGCTGAAATGTCATCTTAAATGAAGTGAGGCTTTGCCAGCAGGTGTTCATTTGAGCAAAAGACAGCACAAAGCAGTACTAAGTGCAATCAGTATCTTTCAGCTCCACGTGTGTAATCCTTTTTCAAGATGGCAGTGGCTACTTCTGGTCAGAAAGTATTGCTCTAACAACAGGCGAGGTGCTGCATTTTCACACAATCCCACCTCAGCTAGAAAAAAGAGAAACAGCATTTTCAGTCACCTCCTTCAGTGGACATCAGCTAATAATGGTTGCAGCTTGTGGATTCCAAAAGAGAGGGGAAAAAACCTGAACCCCAAATCATAGTTTATATTTAGGAACTGATGCAATCCCTTCATTGGAAAATTCTTCTACCAGCTCATTGCCTGTTGAGCAGTTCAAGATGAAAGACAGAAATGGGATGAGTATTAGCAACCACCGGAAGTTTCCAGAAACTAAATTATTTGAGGAGAAAACAGCAGGTTGCTTAAACAGACTGCACAGGTATCTTCATGCCTCTGTAGTTTTTGTAGGCTTATGCCAAAGGGACTTGCTTTTCTCTTTAGTGTCCCCTGCCCATTTTACTCACAGTCACCATTCATGCCCTAAGAGCCCTCTGGTTTCTAATACAAAATGCCAGTTTAGTCTTTTCCAGATCAAGTGGATCACAACACTTTTGGCATGCTAAAACTGCTTGTCGTTGGCTGTGAGGATGAATTTGCACTGCCCAACCTGGGTAGCGCACGCACAGCAAATCCCTGAAGAGAAACAGCACTGGAAGTTTGTTTGCATGCAGCTGTGCAGACGGACAGCAGAACTTCACCTACAAGATGCAAGGTTACAGCTCAGTGAACTTCCTGCTTTTGGCAGTGCAGGGCTACAACTAAGATGGAGCCTTCTGTGCTGTGGGATGCACTGCAATTGACATCATTTTATGGTGGCTAGGAGGTAGTGGTGTTCCAAAACAAAGAGGGGGTGAGCGAGAGTACTTGCCATGAGTGGGTTTTAAGGCTAGGCTTGTATGGCAGGAAGAGACCACTGCTCTCTAATATTCCTTAAATCTTCAAAAACGCATTTTTCGCCTGCGTTTCTCAAGGCTAATTTAACAGGAAATATCTACAGCATCTTGCCGCCTGCTGCAAGGCTGACAGTTGAAAGCACATGTCAGCAGAATACTGTAACGAATTCTGCACTTTGAATCCTAAAACACACACAGAAAAAAAAAAACAACCCAACTCTGAAGCTCATATTTCTGCAAAAGAATGTGACAGACATGAAAGGTGAGGAGCGTTATTAACGCTTGGTTTCATCTCAGCCTTTAGTGCATTTGCTGCGTCTCTTACACAACAAATCATCCTCCACAGAAAAGTTCATATTAGGATCCTCTGGATTTTCTCCACCTTTATTCAATCACCTTTATTCAATTCTCTTGGGTGGGAAGACTGGACCCATAAACTACTCTAATTTTACAACCTTATTGAGGCTCCTGTACTTTGTCCTTGCCACACACCTCTCAATCTTCCGACCTAGAATCATAGAATCAGCCAGTTTGGAAGAGACCTCCAAGCTTATCCAGTCCAACCTAGCACCCAGCCCTAGCCAATCAACTAGACCATGGCACTAAGTGCCCCATCCAATCTTTTCTCAAACACCTCCAGGGACGGTGACTCCACCACTTCTCTGGGCAGCCCATTCCAATGCCAGTCACTCTCTCTGGGAAGAACTTCCTCCTAACATCCAGCCTATACCTCTCCTGGCACAGCTTGAGACTGTGTTCCCTCATTCTGTTGCTGGTTGCTTGGGAGAGGAGCCCAACCCCACCTGGCTACAACCTCCCTTTAGGTAGTTGTAGACAGCAATGAGGGCTGCCCTGAGCCTCCTCTTCTCCAGGCTGAACATCTCCAGCTCCCTCAGCCTCTTCTCACAGGGCTGTGCTCCAGCCCCCTCACCAGCTTCATCTTTCTTCTCTGCACACGTTCCAGTACCTCAACATGTCTCTTGAACTGAGGGGACCAGAACCAGACACAGTACTCAAGTGGTGACCTGACAAGTGCTGAGTACAGGGGCAGAATAACCTCCCTTGTCCTGCTGGCAGATGAACTCCACCTCCAAAGTGAGTAGGGAGAAAAGGCAGGGATGGGGGGATGAAGGGAAAACAAAAGCAATAGTGGATTAAAAACATGAACTCCTACTGACTATTCCTCCATACTGTTGTTTGCTTCTTTTTATTTTGTGTTTTATACCCCCAAAATTTTCTGTAAGCATTTTTTAATCCTGCTTCCCAATTTGTGCTCATAAAAAAAAAAAAAAAACAAACCCAAACAAAAAAAGGTCACTCAAATATTTTTTAATAGACAGGATGTTAGTAATTGTAAATGGTTTCAAATCCAAGCACAGGAGTAACAGCGAGTACTGCAAGAACTTTGGTGCAAGCTGATAACTGCTGATGCAGCTCTACTTTTCTATAAATTATCCTATATTCAGTGCAAATATCACTGCTTAGCTACTGGTGACCTAATGACAAAATGCATATTTGAATTACATTAGTTAACTGAGGAGGCAAAATTACAAATCCTGAAGTCAGATGAGGAGACATCTCTGCAGCACTGAGTAACTTTAAACTTTGTGAGCACATTACAAACTCTTCTGCAGGCCAACTGGTGAAAGGGGAGGATCCATAGCTTGTGTGACTCTACAGACAGCAATGCAAGATCTGAACTTTATTGAATGGGTCATTAAATGTGATTTAAAATAACTTCCTACATTTTCTTTAGGCCAGTGAATGAAAAGGAGCTTTTGAGCAACATGCTGCATTTGCAAATCACACCAGGCAGCAGTGCTTTCATCACATTCTTCAAACCTACCACCCTGAAGTCAGAATAGAGCTGTAACTAAAGTGGCAATTTTGTCTGTAATTAGAAAGCAATTAATCAGCTGAGACTGAGTGTATACAAGAGGAAAGCACAGTACAGGCAATGATTAATTGCTCTGATGTGTTGTCGAGATGTCTCACATTGTATCATGTCCTCATGGCTGGAAGGTTTGGTTTAGTTTGGTTTGCTTTTAATTTGCCTTCAATCTGCTTGATGGTTTGAGCATGTGTATGTACTGCCACTCGATACTGAAAACCTTCACTTTGTAGAATGATTTAGTAACACCTTGGCAAGGTAAAAAAAGTTCAGTTGTGCATGTGGTCCCAGGGGAGTTTCACAATATTCACACACGTGGTGCCAGGTTCATGATAGTCACACAAAGTCCAGCTGAAATCAGCTGCTGGTTTAGAACTTTGGTCTCACACTGGGCATCTTTAGCAGCAAAAGCAATTTACATTTCAGGTAATCACAGCCACCTGAAGAACTGAAGAGGTTATCCTTTTCAAACTTCTTTTCCAGTGTAGTACTGAATAACCTAGAGTCCTATGAGGTCCTGAAAATATTCTGTTTGGGACTTGGGAATCAAGACACTGAGAGACCATGACAGGATTAGTCCTGCCCAGTACAAAAGAATTCAGTTTGAATTTGTGTTCACAGCTCTTTATTTTAGGAAGAAGAGAGGAAAGGATACCTCTCTGTTTTTTACAAGCATCTCAGAATACCAAAAAGTAAAGATGGGGAGTTTTCACTAATATAAAATGTCTTCACCTTTGAAGTGATTCAAGCTGCACTGCATTGCCATTACTGTACACCAAACCAGCTGACACTGTTGCACTGAGCCCAGCTATGTAAAACACAGTAAGTTCAGAATCAGGAGATTTCAGAGAATGTCTCCAATTTTTATTCAATCCTGCATGTAAAGCCAGGTCTTCATTCTGAAGTTTGAAGGATCAAGACAGTAACTATTGTGTTCTGGAGAATGCAGACCAATATAAAACTTCCTTCTTTTTCCAAATGACTGACAGTGTGCTACGTTCTGTCTCTGCTTTGTTTTAGAGTAAGTGAAAAGAAGACTGAGTGTAATGGTCTGTCAAGTCCCACATTGAGAAATGCAGCAATGCTACGCTGTGGAAAAAGGCAAATTTGGGCTGTTCTTGCATGCATTCTTATTTTTGCAAGCATTTTCATATGCTACTTCAAAGATCTTCAGCTACAGAGTAATATAAGGAAAATCTTCCCCCAGGCAGCTACAGCAACGGATACAACAATGAGAACAACAAGGGCAACAACAAAAGCCAGTACAGTGATGGAGCATTGTAGGGGGAAACCTGCCCAGAGTACAATAACATCATTAAAAGATAACAGAACTTTTATTGTATCTCCTTACTTTGATAACAGAGAGAGAAAACTCACTCGTGTGATTGGGATCGTTCACCACGAGGCTGTAAAAGAACTTTACTGCTGGTTCTGCTGTCACCCCCATGGCAAGATCTATGTGTCCAGAGCAGATATTGATGTTCACTCAGACAGATTTGAATTCCCTTATGGTGCAACAGATATCATTTGTTTGGAACCTGAAAACTGTGATCCCACACATGTATCCATTCACCAGTTTCCCCAGGGGGATATTGACCAGCTGCCAATGTTTGAAATTAAAAACCGAAAGGCTGAGCCCTTTCCTGTGGACTTCACTGTGTGCATCTCCACCATGTTTGGAAACTACAACAATGTCTTGCAGTTCATACAGAGCATGGAAATGTACAAGATTCTTGGGGCACAGAAGGTGATGATCTATAAGAACAACTGCAGCCACCTGATGGAGAAAGTCTTGAAGTTTTATATGGAAGAGGGAACAGTCGAGGTAATTCCTTGGCCAATAGACTCACACCTCAAGGTGTCTACTAGGTGGCATCATTCCCTGGATGACAAAGACATTGGCTACTATGGACAAATCACAGCTCTAAATGACTGTGTGTACCGTAACATGCAGAGGAGCAAGTTTGTGATTCTGAATGATGCTGATGAAATAATTCTTCCCCTTAAGCACCCAGACTGGAGAACAATGATGCACAGCCTTCAGCAGCAAAACCCAGGGGCTGGCATTTTCCTCTTTGAGAACCACATCTTCCCCAACACTGTCTCTACTCCTGTGTTCAACATTTCATCCTGGAACGCTGTGCCAGGAGTTAACATATTGCAGCATGTTCACAGAGAGCCTGACAGGAAAGATGTGATCAATCCCAAGAAAATTATAGTTGATCCACAAAAAGTGATTCAGACTTCAGTCCACTCTGTCCTACATGCTTATGGCAGCAGTGTTTATATTCCTATGGATGTTGCCCTCATTTATCACTGTCGGGTTCCACTTCAAGCAGGCCTTCCTAGAGACTCCCTCATCAAGGATACAACAGTGTGGAGATACAACTCCTCATTAATCACGAATGTTAACAAGGTGCTGCATCAAACCGTGCTGTAAGCTCAAGGGAGGGAAGGTGGAGAGCCAGTGTATAGTGGGGAGACACTATAGATGGTGTCATTTAGAAGTCATATTAAATTTACATCTTGTAGAGATTTAGGAGAACATCCCTTTTTGTACTGTACAAAGATAAATAAAGGCATCCAGGGAATGGATTTTCAATGAAAGAAAATAAATTTTCCGAGCCAAGAAGGGTGTTTGAGGCCACAGCCCACTGTTTGCTGGAGATGTTTGCATGTGGTTGGAGAGTGCCTGCTAACATCATTTTATGCAGTATATACGCAGTAAACTTGTGTGCCATATCTCTCATCAGGGATACATCCCTTTGGAGATAAATTATGCATCCTGAGCTCTGAAAGTTGCTTGCGCTGTGTAAGCTACAAGTTTTTGAGTGCAATAATGAAATTCCAAGGTTGTTGCAATGTGCACCTGCTGTTCTCCCCAACAAAACGCACTGTGTAGATGAGATAATTTATTGCTCACAGCAGCTCAAGTCTGTAATTCCTCGTCTTCAACACTACGAATCTCCCACCCTCGAATCAGCACCAACGCCAACGTTGCATTTCGCAGCACCGCCTGACATGGCATTTTGGGACGTGGTTTAGGGGGCACCCTGGTGTTAGGTTGGTGACTGAACTTGATGATCTTAGAGATCTTTTCCAACCTGAACGACAGATTCTGTGATCATAATTCTATGATTATTTTATGATTCTATGACTGGACCGGCAGCTGCCCGCCTCTAAATTCATTCAAAAGTAGCGGTGTAAACGCCTGGCCTTGACGACGATGTCGTTACCCAACTTCCCGGGACTTCCTCAATGATTGCTTCGCGTTGAGCAGAGACAGCTGCTCTCTCACACGAGCGCAAAGCTCGGCGGGGCGGGCGGTACCGGTGCGCGGCAAAGCGCGGGGGCCGCGCCGGGGCAGGCAGACTCCAGCTCCCGGCGAGCGGTTGCGTGGGCGCACGGCCCCGCCCGGAGCAGCGCGGGGTGAGGCCCTTCCGGCGGCGAGGGCCGAGACCCAGCGTTGTGGCCGTGCTGGCTTGGGTGCCGGGGGAGGGGTGGGAGCGCTCCTGCTCCGCTGCCCTCCCCAGGGGCTAGAGGAGCCGGGCAGCGGCAAGCTGCTGCCCACAGGTTCGTCCGGCCAGGCTGCTGGGAGCAAGGAGAGTGTTGGGAGCCCACATCGCTCGCAGCAAGAGGCTGGAGAGGCTTGGGAGGTTATTTCCACTCAGAATATAGCAAATTAGGTGTTGGGCAGCTGTAGCGCTCATACTCGTGCTAACTGCATAAGCGGTAAGTTCAAGCTGTACAGCCTGGTTGCTCAGAGTCTCCACCTGAACTCGCTCCGTGCCTGCAGTGTAACTGCAGAGCTGGAGAAAGCAGCAGTGCCCCGGAGAGCGGCCTCGGCGTGTGCTGTGCCTTAGCCCCGGGAGGCAGCCGAGCCCCACACAGCTCCTCCCCACCCCGTAGTGGGGTGGCCAAACCGAAAGTGAGAACTCGTGGGTTGATAAACACAGTTTGTGACGCAAAGCTCCGTGCACAAGCAAAGCAAATGAAGGAATTGACTCACTGCTTCCCATCAGCAGGTAGGTTTGGGGGCATTCCCAGAAAGGTAAGCCTGCATCACGTGTAGCGGTGACTAGAGAATGGAGGTGTCACGGTTTCCCACCTCTGCCCCTTCCTCCTTCCCCCGGCTTTCAGTGCTGAGCTTGGTGTCATCTGGTGTGGAAGAGGCTTGGGGTAGGTTTGGTTCAGCAGTCGTCAGCTGTGCCCCCTGCAAGCTTCTTGTGCCGCCCTGCTCCTGCCGGGAAGGGCACCAGCATGGGAGGCTGAGAAGCCTTCCGCATTGTGTAAGCAGTGTTCAGCAACAGCTGAAACGTCTCTGTGTTTGGAACGCTGTTTTGGCCAGCCTGTGAGCTGCTGTGAAGAAAATTAACTCAGTCCCAGCTAAAACAACTGCGGTGTGAAAGACAAGAAGTCAAAACAAGGGTCTTTTAAATCCCCTCGTGCAGTTTTCATTTTGCCAGATTGATTGCCTAGGTCACAAAATCTACTTGGGCATAAAAGCAGAGGGTAGAGGAGAACTCCTGTCAAAACACAAGCTGGTTTGTTGGTGGTGGCTTCCTGGAGTCTGGATAAACCAAGGATCAGGCTCTACTACTGATCGTAATACTGAAACTTTGCAGTAGCTTCTTGTTGCTTGCCACCTATCCTCACCCTCGGTTGAGAGATGCAGTAATAAACTGAGAGTTATCCGAAGCTAAACTCGATGTGATGGCAAATATCACTGAACAGAGCAGCACAGGAGGACTTGCAGTTATCTCAGTGCAAACACCCTACAAAGGAAGGCCACAATGCAGAGAACACGTGGGGGAGGTTAACAATGACTGAGGAACAGCTCTGACGAAATTAGCATTATTGTTCCACCTTTTACTGAGGACAATGGTAATTGTGGAGGGTTAAAGCAAGGTGATTCAATAGAAGGGCTGAAAATAGAAGGTGTAAAACCAACTTTCCAGTTGGAAGGTGGTACTGAGTAATTTTTCTCTTTCAAAAATTCTAAGACAAGCGATTGGAGAGCCTGCAATGGGTGGTTAATAAACGTGTCAGGAGTGGAGTGGTTGAGTGTGGCAAAGCATGAACAATTCCTTGGTTTAAGAAGGGGGGTGGAAAAAAAAGTATGTGCGTGCTTGTGAGGCCAGCCTTGCCATGTGTAAGGTTTTAGAGTAGATTTTAGAAGGTCTGTGACAAATAGGGAGAAATGTGAGTAGTTTGAGGAAGCTGATCTAATGAAAGATGTTCCTGCTGATAGCAGAGTGGAACTACTTGAGCTTTAAAGGTCCTGTCCAGACCAAACCATTAAATTGTAGGACAGGAACTCTCTTCTATGACTTTGCTGCAGAAGAAAACACATTGTGTAACTGCCCTTGGCTGAAAGACTGGGTAGATGTCTTAATCTCTGTCTGATGACAAGCTCAGATGTGTCTGTGCAGTGTGATGCATCTGTGAAAAATCTAACCCAAGCCTATGTTGAGAAAGAAAAATTTCCAACAATGGTGAGAAAAATTCTGTCCCTGTCTTGTACAAAGGAACAAAGATGTCTGATCTTCTGTGCTAGAGGTTAATTGAAACCTGGCCAAGTGTACAAAAGCAACTGGTCATGGAGGGGTGTTTCTTCTGAGGTGGTATCACAGCAGCCTGGCTTGTTCAAAGGGGAAAAAAAAAACAAAACTGTGATGCAAAGTAGCTGTTGGTGCCACTGACTAAATTTAGTATTAAAGCAAATCTGCATAATTTGTCTTATGTTCTGCTTGAATAGTAATTGGAATTAAAAGACACAAACCCAGGATTAATTATTGCTGCTGTTACTTCTGTTACAAAATAAACTCTCTTAAATGTGCTGGAAGTGTATTTTTGAAGTTAAAGCTTGCCAAGTACTCTCTATAGTGAGGTTATATATAAAAAGTGATGCTCCTAATCCATCTGATTTTAGATATTTTCTGCCTGCATGTCTGTGCTAAGAATTTTGATGCCTTGAAATCAACAAGTCACATGTTGGGAAAAGAATACATTTAATTCCTCAACTAATTACATATTTATCTTAAGATTCTGGGTTCTGGTGTGTCTTTGAGTTCTGTGCTTTGCTTTCTTTGCTTCTAGAACCTGCTGTTGGTTCAGCTCTCTCTCTCACACAGTGCCTCATCAGAATCTCTTATGTGCCTGTTTTAATTGGGCCTGTAGTATGTCCCTAAAAATCAATCCTCCCCCCAGAATGCAGATAGACGTGTAGGATATTTTTCTGTTGAGTTTGTATGAACTCTGGATGTATCAACCTGCAGGATTGATTTCCAGAAGGAAGCTTAAGCAGCCTAAAAAAAAAACCCCAAAAAACAAAAAAGCACCCAAAAACCAAAGTTGATAAGTTGGTTTTGCTTCAACAACCACATACTCAAGTTTGTAATTTACATTAGCTTCTGTGGAGGCAACTGTATGGTTTGCTCAAGAGAAGCAAAACTGGTTTTTCTGGTGGGTGTGGCAGCTGTTAAGGATATTAAGGAACCCCAGCCCCATCTGGAATAAAAAGTGCCAGCCAGTGTCTTAGGTGTGGTACGAGTGGGATTTTCCCCCCTCCCCCCCTCAGTATCGATCTGTATTGAACAGTTCTTGCATTTTATCTTTTTTTTT
>VWZI01023205.1:998348-1014058 GCA_013396835.1 Psilopogon haemacephalus | reverse complement strand
TTGGGGAAGTTTTTATCTGGTTAAATAATTTGTAGATGATACCTTAGGTGAAAATTAAATGGAGGACTGAACAGAACTTCACTCAGCTGCCTGCTTTAAAAGGTACTTTTTCCTATCCAGTGTTCACTCTTTAAACTGCAGTTGGAAAGGTGTTTGTTTTGTTGCCTGTTATTTATAGCTGGCAAAAGCAGAAGAGACTAAATTAAGCGTAACAAATTAATGGTAACTAATTAATTGTATGAATAGGTAATTAGTTGTATTATTTAATGTTGGCATGCTTTGATACTTCTTTAGTTAAAATCTGTTTATAAGACTGAACAATGTTTTAAGCCATAAATAGATGAGACTGGGGGGGGGGGTTTTTAAATGCGGCATGCTCTGTGTGTTAAGAATGCTAAAATATACAGCAGCCAAGAAATTAGAATGCCCAAGGGGAACAATTTGTCTGAGTTCAGAGTGTTGGATAAAAAGACTTAGAAGATTTAAATTGGTTTCACCAATTGCCAGGGGGAAGTTTCAGGACAGCAGCAGGCTCTTGGCGTGTTTTTGCAGTTCTTCTCTAAACTGTAAGGACTTCAGGGGGGGACTGTAGAGACAGAAGAGTCAGTGCTGGGTGATGCTGGTTGTGCCTGGGGTGACAGAGTGAGATTTCTGCTGCTCCATGGCTTTTCTGGTCTGTAGAGCAATTTCCTGGTAGCTGGGAAGGGCTGTTAGAAGCCTTTATCGGCCTTGGCGAGTGAGGTATTTTAAGGAGTCTGCCCTGGCCACAGTTCTCATTACTTCACTTTTTCAGGGAAGAGCAATTGTGAAAATATTGCCTGTTATTTTGAAAGCATGCAGTAATTTTTTCGCTTTTAACTCAGTTGAGATACAGAAGGTAGATTTTTACTCATCGGGAATTACCAAGCTGAAGCAGAGAGCTGGACCTAGGGGAATTTTTCAAGCCAAGCTGTAAAATTGCCATTCGAGTTTTGGCCCAGAGTTGTGAAACCACTGAGCATGGCAGCTGGATCAAAACTCTGGGTTTAGATTCTTTCTGGGTTTGTGTCTTTCCTCCTTGGCAGACGCTGGGTTTCTGTTCCCTGGCAAATCGGGGTCGAGATAAAGGCTCTCAAAATAGCTTTGCACAACGTGTGAAGTGCAAAAAAAAAAACAAAAAATCAAACCCAAAAGTGTGTAATATTAGGCTTCATTATTATTTTAGAATAGAAAAATATGATTAGATATTCAGCCTGTGCCTCCTCCCTGAAGATACTGAGATTGCTAAGCACTTCAGCGATTTCATTAAGGGTTTTGAGAAGCAGACAAAAGGACAAGAAAATATGAGAATCTTCCAGTATCTGCCTGACATTGCTGCCTGTTGGAGCTATAAAATACATACCCAGAAATCTGGGTCTTTCCATGCTGTGGCTTTGTTTTCCCAGCAGCTGGCTTTGTGCAGCAGTGACATGCCTACCAGAAACGTTGTCTTCATCTTGTGCAATGGAATCAGTCCGTTCTATCCTGCCGTTTTACCCAGCCAGGGATACTCTCCTTTGCCATCTCAGCTTTCTGATCTGACATGGATTTGCCTAAGCTGAGTCACTCCTCTTCCGAGAATCTCTGTGGTCCAAGGAGGCCTTGGAAGAGACTCGCTGTCAGCTGCCTGTTTGTAGACCATAAGATGATATTGACCCAAAGATGATATTGTAGAGGAAACTCTGAGCTCCACTGTCAGGAATTGCTGCTGGAGAGGGCCAGGTGCTTGCTGCCAGGGATGAGCACCTGTAGCACATGAGTGCTGCTGACTACTTTGCCCCCCTGACCCCAGGTGCTTAGGGCTGCAGCACCAAGGCCAAGATGGGACCCCCAAACCACGTCAGGAGCTGAGCTGGTGTGAGGAGGCCCAGCTTCAGAGCAAGTATCTCTAGCAGGGTGATCAGAGGATGATCAGAGGGCTGGAGCAGCTCTGCTATGAGGACAGGCTGAGAGAGTTGGGGCTTTTCAGCCTGGAGAAGAGAAGGCTTATAGTAGCCTCCCAGTATCTGAAAGGGGCCTACAGGAGGTCTTGTTATGACAGGACGAGGGGGAATGGGATCAAACTGGCAGAGGGGAGATTTAAACAGGATGTTAGGAGGAAGTTCTTCACAGTGAGGGTGGTGAGACACTGGCACAGGTTTCTCAGGGAGGTTGTGTCTGCTCCCTCCCTGGAGGTGTTCAAGGCCAGGCTGGATGAGGCCTTGAGCGACCTGTTCTAGTGGGAGGTGTCCCTGCCTGTGGCACAGGGGGGTGGAACTGGATGAGCTTTGAGGTCCCTTCCAACCTAAACCATTCTATGGTTCTGTGATCTTCCCTGCAAGCTCTGCCTCGGGCCGTGCCAAGCAGGGTAGAGAGTGGTAGCTGAGAACATTTTACACCTGCAGGGATTTCACCTGCCTTCTGGTGGGCTGTGTGAAGTGATCCTTCTCTCTGTGTGTTCTCTCCTCTCTGGCGAGCTGCAGGTTAGGGAATTTATGCTCTGGAGAGGTTTTATCTGCACCTGCGGTCCCTGGCAAACGTGGATTTTATGACCTTGATTCATGTACTTAACTCTGAACTTGGCTCTGAGCAAAGTCTGTTTGAGAAAGGGTAGTGTAGTGTTTTTTTTTTTTGTGTGTGTGTGCTTGTGTGGTTTTCGTCTGTGCTACGTTGGGGGGGGGGGGAAAACCCAAACCACAACCCTCAGCCATTTGTTTTGGTTTTAAAATGACTGCCTAATTACTGAATTAGATGTTCTAAAATTGGAATTATGGAAAGTAATGGAAAGGGCCACGAAGCTGATCAGAGGGTTGGAGCATCTCTCCTGTGGGGACAGGCTGGGAGAGTTGGGGCCGTTCAGCCTGGGGAAGAGAAGGCTCCAGCCAGGCCTTGGGGCAGCCTTGCAGGGGCTACAGGAGAGCTGAGGAGGGACTTTTGGCAAGGGCTTGGAGTGACAAGGTGAAGTGGAATGGCTTTAACATGGGAGATGTAGACTGGAGATTAGGAAGAAATTAACCTTCCAGTGAGGGTAGTGAGATACTTGAACAGGTTGTCCAAGGAAGTTTTGGGTGCCCCTCTCTGGAGGTGTTCAAGGCCAGGCTGGATGAGGTGTTAAGCAGCCTGGCTTAGTGGAAGGTGTCCCATCCCAGGCCATGGGGGTTGGAGCTAAATGATCTTTAAGGTCCCTTCCAGCTCAAACCATCCTATGGCTCCTTGTCCTTGTTCTCTCTCAGAACCCTTCACGTTCAGGGAATGTTCAGCACATCCAACACAGAGGCGCAGCGTCGCATACAGCCTCACCCACCCCACTGCAGGTGTGTTGTGTGGTTGATCTTTCATAAAAGCAGAGTGGAAGGGTCTCTGGTGACCAACTTATTGCACAGTGACACACAGAGATGTGTGTCCCCCACCTTGTCTGTGAAACAGGTCATGACTCAATGTTATCTCATGCCACATGTTTTCTTTTCTGCAGATGCGGCAGCATAAAGTGCAAGGACAAAGACATTTGCATCTACGTTTAGATACATTCAGAATGCTATGTGGTGGCAAAAAGTCTTACTTTGCAGCTGTCCTAGGCCTCATTACTCTAACATCAATGGTCACACTTTCCTACCTTAGGTTACAGACAGTGTCTCACCTGCCAAAAATAATTCAAGAAGCCAGCAAGTGTAGAGGGAAAATTGCCAACGGTACCATAACACCGTTAAAAGATAAGAGAACTTTTGTTGTATCTCCTTACTTTGATAACAGAGAGAGAAAACTCACTCGTGTGATTGGGATCGTTCACCACGAGGCTGTAAAAGAACTTTACTGCTGGTTCTGCTGTCACCCCCATGGCAAGATCTATGTGTCCAGAGCAGATATTGATGTTCACTCAGACAGATTTGAATTCCCTTATGGTGCAACAGATATCATTTGTTTGGAACCTGAAAACTGTGATCCCACACATGTATCCATTCACCAGTTTCCCCAGGGGGATATTGACCAGCTGCCAATGTTTGAAATTAAAAACCGAAAGGCTGAGCCCTTTCCTGTGGACTTCACTGTGTGCATCTCCACCATGTTTGGAAACTACAACAATGTCTTGCAGTTCATACAGAGCATGGAAATGTACAAGATTCTTGGGGCACAGAAGGTGATGATCTATAAGAACAACTGCAGCCACCTGATGGAGAAAGTCTTGAAGTTTTATATGGAAGAGGGAACAGTTGAGGTAATTCCTTGGCCAATAGACTCACACCTCAAGGTGTCTACCAACTGGCACTTCATGCAAGATGGAACTCACATTGGCTACTATGGACAAATCACAGCTCTAAATGACTGTGTGTACCGTAACATGCAGAGGAGCAAGTTTGTGATTCTGAATGATGCTGATGAAATAATTCTTCCCCTTAAGCACCCAGACTGGAGAACAATGATGCACAGCCTTCAGCAGCAAAACCCAGGGGCTGGCATTTTCCTCTTTGAGAACCACATCTTCCCCAACACTGTCTCTACTCCTGTGTTCAACATTTCATCCTGGAACGCTGTGCCAGGAGTTAACATATTGCAGCATGTTCACAGAGAGCCTGACAGGAAAGATGTGATCAATCCCAAGAAAATTATAGTTGATCCACAAAAAGTGATTCAGACTTCAGTCCACTCTGTCCTACATGCTTATGGCAACAGTGTGGATGTTCCTATGGATTTTGCCCTCATTTATCACTGTCGGGAGCCCCTTCAAGCAGGCCTTCCTAGAGACTCCCTCATCAGGGATACAACAGTGTGGGGATACAACTCCTCATTAATCATGAATGTTAACAAGGTGCTGCATCAAACCGTGCTGTAAGCTCAAGGGAGGGAAGGTGGAGAGCCAGTGTATAGTGGGGAGACAGAGGGTGTCGATTAGAGGTCATACTAAAATCTCATCCACGTGAAGTTTACCTCTTGCAGAGATTTAGACTCTTCTTATGTGCTGTACAAAGGTGAATGTATTGGATTGAGAACTGAGACATGGGACCTTGTAAGAGCCCACGGTGATTGAGTGGTTGTTAAGAATATAGCTCCTCAGGTAAAGTCTCAGCTGCACCTTTGCGAGATGTGAAAGCTGAGGCATAGTGAGAAGATAGCTACGCCTCTAAGTATGAAAGGGCATTATTCACAGGCCTAGAAAGTATCCATGCAGAAATTAGAAACTTAGTGTACTGATTTCCAGCTTTCTGTCTTTCTTTTCCCATCTTTATGAACATGGGCGGATGTTTTTCTAGTGCAATGATCCCGTGTACTACCCTGAGGAAAGAATGAAGTGATTTTGGGTTATCTGTATCCCTGAAATACTTGGAGGACAAAACCAAATCCAGCAGTGCTTTATGGTGCCTGTTGAAAGATGGCTTGGGGGACAGCTTCCCCCAGATGAAGAGCTGCATTGGCATTAGCGCTGTAACTCGTAATCAGAGAGGCAGAGGAAGAAAATGCACCAGGACTGGCATTGCTTAAGGGAAGTGGGAATAAATAGCAGATCACAGAGTCATTTAATGATAGCAAGGATCAGTGCAGATGGCATTACTTCTGGAAAAATGTAAAAATCAGTTTGATTTCAATTAAAAAAAAAAAAAAATCAGTATTTCTCAACTGATTCCAATAATGCAGAAGGCTCCCTGTAGTTTTTAATTTATGTACACAAAATAGAACTGTAGCCAGTAAAGGTAACAATGCTTAATTCTTGCAGCGAGACAACAAAAGTTCTGAGAGATCATCGTTTGTACTGCAGTCAGTGTGGTTTGAACCAAGAACTGTGAAGGTGGCTTTCAACTGATAAAATCCTTGGCTACAAACATTTTCAGAGTAAGTTTGTGTGGATAAAGGTGGAAAGTTTGAGTACTTCAGCCTTTTATTCAAAATACGCTGCTCCAGTGTGACTTTAAGCAGATCCTACCACATCACTCAAATACTGCATAGGGAAACTCCCCCACTCCTTGGTGTAATTTGTACTGCATACATTTGGGAACTGTGGCTTTTGTTCAGTACTAAATAAGAAATTAGACATCCTTGGATAATGGGGGGGGAAATTAAATTAGTAGTGCCTGGGCAGTTGCATCTTTTGAAGGATGTGAACCAGTCTTAATGAAAAGAGTTTTCAAGTTGTTGAGAAAAAAAATTAAAAGACATTAAGGGGAGATTTTATTGTAAGGGAGGAGGGAAACCAACCTAAAGCATTTCTAAAGCATGTGATGTCATAGATACAGCTTTTTAAGTACATGTCAAAATACCACAAAAAATATGTGGGTAGGTATTGGCTACTGGATAGTTAATTCCTGTGTACACCAGCTCACCTGTGACGATGGAAGTAGAAGACCTTTTTATACTCCTATGCTTTTCCTCAGCCTTTCCTCAGTGGCATTGTCACTGTTACTTGCCCCTGCTTCCCAAATCTAGGTGTAGCAACTACTTCAAGTGCATGACTATTAACTGCAACTTCTGGGAAAAGTGAATGGCTGCTAGACATCATTTAATGTGAGTGAGTGAGTGGCTCTTGCTGTGGAGCTTGACCATCATCTTCCCATTTGTACCTACCTGGTTACCAAGTTACTTCCTCACATGAACTACAGGAAACATGGCCTATAAAATAATGACTGAGCCATTCCAAGTTACCATCAGCACATATGCTGAATACTGTCATGTTCTTTTAAGGTTGATTTCAGCTGATGGAGCTTTCCATCACAAAGTAAATTCATTCTCACAGAAGAGAGTTCACAGTGGCATGTTCCCAATCTTAAATTGTTGTTGAATCCTAGTTCAAGGATTCATTTGAGTCTTCTATTTATTTCAAAGTATTTGAAGCTATCATAAGAAAAAAACAAAAAAAAGGAAACAACATTTTTAAGAGATTCATACTGGAAAGAGAAAGGTTTTGTCACCCTCTCACTGGAGTTGAGCAGCCATGCACTGTAACCAGTAGTTGCTGTTACACGTACAAAAGCCTATGGTGCTAGAATAGCTTCACCTTCTGTTTCAACAACAAAAATAGGTCAGAAGTCAGGTCAAGCACTACTTCTTCATTTCAGACTTGACAGTGAATTTGAATGGTTTAAAAGTTACAAGCTGTGCTTCGGAGCCCAAATAGGTATGCTCAAAGATGAGTACAGACAGAAGTTTGTGGTGAATACTGTTAGCATGCTGTATGCATTATGTCCAAACCAACCCATTCCCAAATGCCCAAATAAAAGTAAATGATTGTGCATTGCATGATGATACCATTAGGTGTGCAACTTTGGTTCATGCAAAGTCTTTTTTTTTCTAATGGACACGCTGCTGACAGTCCGTAGATTCCTGAAGATGCTGCATATGTGAGCTTCTCAGCCATGTTCTTTCCATAACACCAAGTGGATACTATGGTCTGGCATACTGGTGGCAAAAACCAAGCCCATATCATTTTGGCCATTTAGTCCATTTAACCAAGACATTTCCCCAGCCAAAAAGCTTGAACCTCTCTTGGACTTTCTGTACTCTGGTAGAGGCCAGCGGCTTATCAGTTTTTCTGTCCTCAAGTCCATTATATACAGGTATCTGTTATCAAACAGCAGAGCAAATATCTCTCCAAAGCCCAGCAAGGACACGTTTGAGAAGTCAGGAGGTTTAATAACCCTAGAAAATAAGACAGCACTGTTAAAATAGCTGTTACAACAGAGTAACAAATCTGCCTTACTTACACCGAATCGTTATGACTGTAGAAAATTAAGTGTCCAAACTCATCACTCTGAAAGGATGTAGAAAGAACTGGATGCAAATCTCTTAAGCAACTGAATGCAGCTGCAGTCAAGCCTGGAGTTTTCAGTTTTGGCTTTGTGCAGTCAGGACAGAGTCTTCTGAACGTAAGTAAAGGTTAATGTTTGAAAGGGATTCTGTACAGCACAAGGAAAGAAAAAAGTCTTATTCTCAGATACTAAAGAAAAAATGGGTTTGAAAGTAAATGCCCACAGGGATTTGATGTCTCAAGAAGTAAAAAAATCTCAAGTAATTCTTTTGTCTCTATTTCTAGAAACTGGAAATAAAGCATAGAAATGCTTTCTTGTGATAAGAAGGTAAGATAAATCACTCCAGAGTGGTCCTTAACAGAATGCTGTTACTGGTGCTTAGTATAAGCTAAACATTTTTTATCTCGGGGAGAAATAAAAGTGTATGTTAGTTCCCCTACTAAGTAGGGAATATTTTGGCCTTAATAAATAAAACTTGGAACAGAAATTGAAGGCAGTTAAGTTTCCCAATTGAAGGCAGTAAGTTTTCCACAACTGACTGAGCATTTGATTGATCATAGCGTTATATAAAGCACAGAACTGAGGCACAAAAATAGCAAATAAAAAGAATTACCTTTCTCTTCTGAAAGATGAGAAGGTAGCCTAAGAGGTTAAATTACTGTTACCCTTACTGATAAGAAGCACTTCTCTTGCAATAAATCTTATGGTAGATACTCCACAAATATTTGTGCCATTTCAGTTAAGAGTCTGATAATACTTCTAAAAGGTTGGGGTTTTTTTTCTTTAAGTCACAATCTTTGGTACAGTTTCTGACAGACACAGCCTTGCTCTTTACATGGAAATGGATGCAATGCTCACTGCAGTCTGAGAGATTTCTGTTAGTCCACAGTGTTATGGAAAATGGCAGATCAGTAGTGCTATAAGGAAAGAAGTCTTTACAGTTTCTTGTCCCAAAGGACTCCTACAAATGGCTGCCTGCTTCTCCGTAAAGCAGTCTCCATGGCCACATTAGCTTCCAGTCACCACAGTTTCACAGCTACAGCACTGCAGTCTGGTTTCAGTCTACACTGAAACTCCTCAGTTCACAGAATAAATATATGAGCGAGCCTGTGGCCAGAAACCAAAACAGCAATCAAATGATTTGCATTAACAGATGATGAATCAAAATTAAACCTGGCAAGGTGTGTGAAGCAAGATGTGTACAGAACTGGGATCAAGATTATTTTGGCCTACATTTAAAGTAAGTTGTTAAACCCATTATGTTCTACTTATTAATTCAGGGGGGGACCTTAGGGCTGCCTTCTAATACCTGACAGGATCCTACAGGAAGGCTGCAGAGGAACTTTTCATAAGGGTGTCTAGAGACAGGACAAAGAGGAATGGTTTTAAGTTGAGGGAGAGTAGGTTTAGAGTAGATCTTAGGAAGAAGTGGTGAGACTCTGGAAAAGACCGCCCAGGGAGCCTGATGGATGCCTCCTCCTTGTGGGTGTATAAGGCTAGGTTGGATGAAGCCTAGAGCAGCTGAATATAGTTGAGAGTTGTCACCTGCCCATGGTGGGGAGGTTGGAGCAGAGGATCTCTGAGCTCCCTTCCAACCTAAGCTATTCTATGATTTGAAGAAGACAAAAATTGAAAGATTTACCTGAGAATATCATAGCTGGCGAAGTCCCACTGGTAGAGTCCTAGTGCTGAACTGCACACGATGTATTTCCCGTCAAAGTGCAGCCTGGGCTGTAGGGAGATGCTGCGATCTTCAGAAACAGACAGTGTCTTTAAGCACTTGCAGTTTATTTCCCTTCCAATAGGCCAAATCTACAATGAAAACACAGTTAAGACCATAAAACATTCACATTCTAAACCATTACACAAACAGAGCAAGCCTCAGAGTCTCTCTTTAAGCATCAGGTAAAAGTATGCTTGTTTTTCTTAGAAGTATTTTTCTTCTTTAGCTAGGAACATCAGTTCTGTAGCAACTTCTCTCACAGTACTGTTGCAGTATGTGTTGTTTCTAGCCTGAAAAGATCCCAGTGAAAATAGGTGTTTTAAAAAAAAATTTAATAAACCAATCATCCAATGGGACAGAAATTTAACTGTTACGAAGTTATGAAGCACTTCCATAAGCATAAATTGTTTATAGCACTCTCCAACCCAAAGGTTCCCCAGCAGTAAGAGTGGTTGCAGTTAAGTGCCTCACTGTCAGGTTGGCACACTGGGCATGCACTGAGAGCACCTGGGTTTTTTTCATTACCATTGATGTGGAGCTATCACTTAAATCTAAACCTGAAGGAAATGCCATATGTGGTACATACCTTGATTTCATACTTATCTGCACTTAGAAGAATGTAATCCCCAGGACTATGCATAAGAGATTTGACTTTGCACTTCTGCAAAACTACCTGGAATTGAAGGGTGAAATTATTTATGTGGATGCTGTTAAATAACCAAACTTACGTTTGTATTTTTCACTTCAGTGACAACCTGCATACTGTGCTCCTCTATAATGGCAACACAAATCACAGAATCATGGAGTGATTCCTAGAGGTCATCTACTCCAACCTCCCTGCCATCGGCCGGGACACCTCTCAACTAGATTCTGCTGCTCAAGGCTTCATCCAACCTGGCCTTAAACACCCCCAAGGAGGAGGCAGCCACAACCTCCCTAAGCAACCCATTCCAGAGTGCTATCACACTTGTACTGAAGAACTTCCCAAGATCCAGTCTAAACCTTCTCTCCCGTGTCTTAAAACCATTCCCCCTTGTCCTGTCACTGGACACCCTTATGAAAAATCCCTCTGCAGCCTTTCTGTAGGATCCTTTCAGGTACTGGAAGGCAGCTCTAAGGTTCCCCTGGAGTCTTCCCTTCTCTAGGCTGAACATCTCCAGCTCCTTCAGCCTATCATCACAGCAGAGGTGGGAAACTACAGTTTACACTTCTCTTTTTCCTACTAGTGACAACTTACTGTGTTAATGAGCAAACATCTGTACTTCACCTCTGGAATCACCCCAACACCTTCCAAGTTCTGAAATACTCAGAAGAAAAAAAATCTGTTTCTTTAGCTCAGAGCACTCTTCATTCTCAGCTTTTGGTTCTGAAGGTCATTAGTTTTTCACCATGACCTTAATTTGAAATTAGCTTGCTTTCGGAACCAGTTTTTGTTCAGTCTTTTAAGCAAACACTGGTTCCTAATAGTATTTCAGCTGCTTTGAATTAGAAAGGCCATCAGTGGTCTGAAAGGTTTAATTATGGCTTCTTTTAAGTATTGTTTTTCTGCTAAAATGCTGGTTTGCATTATTTCCTGATCTTCCTCAGACTCCACACCTAAGGGCAGGCTTAGGATTAGAAAATGGAAATTTAGAAGACAGGTTGCAAATTTATTAAAAGTGTTTGGTAAGATTAATTAAGAATTACTACTCCCACCTTGGTGACCCATTCTGTGTGTCCAGTAAGGGTGTTCAGGCACGTTCCTGTTGATAAGGCCCATACTTTCACAGTGAAGTCTGCAGAGCCACTGACCAGAATATCAAGTTCATCATTGTAATCCACACTAAAAACTACAAGCAGAGAGGAAACTAAATAAGGAATACCAGGCTCTATGCACAGGTTCTCCACTAACTAGTAGCCTCTAGATGAATTTAGTAACTGTAAGTGAATTACTGCACTGGACTCCTAAGGTAAGACTGCAAACATACTGATTTTTTTCTTCTAAATTAAGAGTATGTACATTAGTGGTTCCTTTACGGCTGGATTATGGCATAGTTCCTATTTTAAGAGGAAATAATTAACAGAAAGTCAATTCCAGCAGGGTAAGTACATTTCATAGAACTCAGTAGTCATAGGAGAATAGATCTACAGCTCAGTTGAAGCTTATTTTGCAGCACAGGACAGAGAAGTTAATTACAAAGGAAATGCAAACACAGATTGCCCAAGTGCTACTGTGGCCTTTGCTGCAAGCCCATCTCCAGTCTGGGGCTACAAAGAACCACTGTTGCCATGCTACCTAGGATTTGCCAATTTTTGGTAGACTCAAAAGTAATGAATAACTACAGCATTTAGCATTAGTTCCATGCAACTGCCAACACTACATGGCTAAGCTGTGGCATTATTCAAGGGCAGACAGAGCTAAATCTATTCTAGCCGCTTCCCCCTCCCCTCTTTCCATACACCCTGCCTCGTAGGGTGACTTGGTAGAGAGCCTAAACAAAAAAAACTATTGTGCTTGAGAGCTAACTTGAGTTATAATGTGTTTGATTATGTTAGTGGAGTGGTGAAATCACAAATGGAAAAGTTCAACATACCTGCACCAGTATGTCCTCTAAAATGCTGTGTCTTTGCCCCAGAGCTCCATTCCCAACAGGCTACTGTGTTATCAAAAGATCCTGTCACAAGCTTTTGTTCATCAAACTTCACTGCAGCACAAGTGTGTGTCTGGATCCCATATATGCACTGACCTGTGCTTACATCCCACAGTTTTGCAGACAAGTCATCTGATCCTGGAATATAAAAGAACAGGGTCATTGGAAGCAAAGAGTCAAGAATATTTCCAATCCTTGTCTTTCATGCTTGTACAGTATTTTCATGGAATTAGATTGGTTATGGTTGGACGAGACCTCTGAAGTTCAACTCTTCCAACCCCCCTACTCGAGCAGGATCACCTAAAGGTGGTTGCACAGGACTGTGACCAGGCAGCTTTTGAATGTGTTCAAGGATAGATACTCTGCTGTGCTTACTCTCACAGTGAAAAATGTTTTAGATGGAACCTCCTATTTTGTCCACCAGCTCTTGTTCTGTCACTGGGTGACACTCAAAGGGACCTGGCTTCCACCTTCCTCAACTCTTTCTGTACATTGATGAGATCCTCCCTTCTTTGCAATATGAAGTCCCAGCTCTCCCAGACTTTCTTCATACGAGATGCTCCAGTCCCTTCATCATCTCCATGGCCCTTCATTGGATTCACCAGAACTGGGCACAGTAGTCCAAATGTGGCCTCAGCAGTGCTGAGTGAGCACCTTCCTTTATCTACTGGCAACTAAAAACCTCCTAAAGCAGCAGCTCAGGATATCTTTAGCCTTGCTGCAAGGGCACGTTGGTGGCTCACGTTCAACTTGGTGTGCACCAAGGCCATGAGGTCATTTTTCTGCTAAGCTGCATTCCAGCTGGGTGGCCTCCAGCATATACTGGTGCCATGGAGCTGTGCCTCCTCAGGGGCAGGGCTTTGAATTTCCCCTTGTTGAACTTTTTCTTATTAAATAGTACTACCAAACTGCTTGAATGGGGAACGAACCCTACTTTTAAGGCTTAGCATTGCAGCAAAGCCCCTTGTTTTCATGTTAATTAAACTATTAGATCTCTGCCTTTCCAGTTTCCTAACACTATTTTTTGTGCCTGCCATATACTCCAGCACTGCCTCTGACAGTGTCTGCTGAAACAGACATATGCAAGTTTTAGTTTTAGGTTTGCAGAGCCACTGGCACTGCAAGCTTTGGTTTATTTCAGGTATGAAAGGAGTCCACCAAACCTCAAAAGACAGCAGATGAATATGAGGCCCCCAAACCTGCCAGCTTCCTTTTGCTCCCCAAAGGTTTGACTCAAACTGTGTTAACACTATGAAAATAATCTGTCTGGTAAAGGAAAAGAAAATTGTCATTAATCATATAGATGGAGGGAGGGAAGGGGAGGGGAGAAAACAACCGAAAGATTCCCAAGTTCTCTCTCCTTCCTACCTGTACACAGAAGTCCATCTTTATAGTAAAGTGCATATACTCTGGCACTGTGTCCAATTAAAGAGGATGTCTCAAAGGCTTCATGGTCCTTCAGTTGCTTCATCCTTAAAATAGCCTTTAGGTAAACCTTCTTCCAATGCAGAGGATCCTGAACAGAGTCATCTATTTGCCAACCCAAATTCTTACATGCAGTCTGCCACACCTCTGTACAGGCACTTATAACCTTATTCCACTGCTTAGAGACGAGGCAACACGTGAGTAAGGTCTGAGGATCAAGCCATTTTAACAGATAAAAACTAAGTTCCAATGGAAGAAGTTTGAGGAAGTCCCTCTTGAGGAGAATCTCTAGATTATTGGAGAGGTGCCTGAGCTGGACTGCTCCACTCAAGCTAATCAGGTGATCCAGAGTTTCATTTTTCTGCAAGTCCGTCAGAGAAAGAAATGTAATAGAAATGTTATCAAGCCATGCTTCAAAGTCCTTTTTCTCCATAAGGTTATGGAAAAATTTACCTGTGATACATCAAAATACTGTATTAGTTCCGTTCAGAAAACAAGGTAAGCATCACATCTTTATTACTGGTACATCAGTATCCCAAGGGGCATGTTAACACAGACTGAGGTGACCAAACACATCCTGAATATCCACTGGGGTTAGGACTAAGCATTTGCATGCACTTGGAACGAGCAGCTGTCCTGCAGCAGACTTAGAGGTGGACTGTATGGAGGTAGTGAGTGTCTGCATTCCTTATGAATGTTAACATCTTGTCCTAGCTTAACACTTTCACATTCTGAGTCCAACAAGACCAGGGTTAGCTGAAGTTTTAAACTTCTCATAGCAAAGAAGCACTGTCTTACAGCTGACTCGTGGATTGTACTGATAAAGGGAAGAAACCAAAGCATGTAAGCAGAGTGATACACTAGTTACTGGCAGAACTAGCTCAAAACCTTTGTCCTGAACTACTTTAAACACAAAGCAGGCAACTGTTGGTTGTTTAAAGAAGACAGGGAAAGATGCCTGAAGAATTGTGTTAGCCATCTTTCTATTTGGCTCAGGTAGAAACTGTAGCTTGTGCTGGGCTAGTGTCACTTTTGACAGGTTTGCACTGCTTTAACCTAAACCTTTATTTATTTATATTACTGGGGGTTTCCCCCCTATTTTTTCCAGTTTATTTCCAATGAAAATGATTAACTGGGAAGCTGAAGGTTTGAAATACTACCTCCTGAACTAAGTAACCAGTAGGTATTTATACTACCCTGTGGCATCTCAATAATCTTGGACAAGTGATTAACAAGGGAAACAGCAGGCAAACAGTTCAAAAGCCAAGGCTGTTTATTTTGTCTGGAAGATCTAATTCAATTCATTAGACAGCTGGCTGAATTTAATTCATAGATGCTCCCAAACCCAAAGAATTGAGAAATCTGGGTGCCAGTCAATTAGATGTTTATTTCTATGCTGATATTTTACTTTCAGGGAATAGGATCTCAAAGCATACCACTTAACATGGCATGGCAGTACACAAAAGCAGAGTCTTCACTATAGAAAGCTGCACAGGGCATGCAATGGTTAATACAAAGGTACTGGGTGTGAAATGCACCGAAACAGCTGCTCCTATCCAGTCACAAGATCCTGCAGTAACTTCTACTGCTGACAGCACTTACCAGCTTCCCTCAGCACCTATGGCAGAGAATACATTTTCTACTCTATCAGGCAAGTGTTCGCTTTAAAACGGACAGAGATTTCTAACAGGCTCCTTATGAACAAAACATAGGTGAGCTCCAAGGCGCTTGCTGTAGTCAATACAGGAAGCTAACACTGAAGGGCTGCTGTCAGGCCCCGGAGCCCGTGCTGGGGGTTAGGCACACCGGGCTCTTTCCTAGCCGCTATCCAGCCAGCCCCATC
This sequence comes from Psilopogon haemacephalus, assembly GCA_013396835.1. Classification (NCBI taxonomy): domain Eukaryota; kingdom Metazoa; phylum Chordata; class Aves; order Piciformes; family Megalaimidae; genus Psilopogon; species Psilopogon haemacephalus. The sequence continues at coordinate 998,707 of VWZI01023205.1, read as the reverse complement.
CGCTGCTCCCGCCCGCTCCCATATACCTCCGCACGCAAACCGCACGGCGAGAACCGGAGACTTTCAGCGCCGCTGCTGCCGAGTCCCGTGGGCCGAGGCGCTCACCTCAGGTAGCGGCCAGGCGCGAAGAGTCCTTCGGCAGGCAGCCGCCACGGCCTCCCGGAGCCCGGCACGGGCTGGGGCTTCCCTGCGGCCATGGCTCCCACGGCAGGACGGGGCTCCCAGCACTTCCGCGGCCCACACCGCAACCCGCGGCCACCCGCGGCAGGCGGCGGCCCTCGGACGGGACTCGGGCGCCTCAGCCACGCCTGGCGCGGGAGGGGCGGGGCGAGCCCCGCGCTGCGGCCCCTGCGCCGGGT
>VWZI01023205.1:984819-998092 GCA_013396835.1 Psilopogon haemacephalus | reverse complement strand
CGGGCAGGAGGCAGGCAGCGCGGGCAGGAGGCAGGCAGCGCGGGCAGGAGGCAGGCAGCGCGGGCGGCAGAGGCAGCGCGGGCAGGAGACAGGCAGCAGGCAGGCAGCGCGGGCGGCAGAGAGGCAGCGCGAGGGGGAAGCAGGCAGGCAGCGCGGGCGGCAGAGAAGCAGCGCGGGCGGGAGCCGCTCTGGCCCGCACCGCTGCCCGCACAGCTCGGGCCGAGGGTCCTTAGCGGCTGCCCGTAGAGGAGTGGCGCTGAGGCGCTGCCCGCAGGCAGGCCATGGCTGCAGAAGAGTCTCGCCCCTTGCTGGGCTATGCCGCGTCGGACTCCTACCCGAGGTGGGTGATCGCGGGCTCCGCGACCCGCCGCCCTGCGGGCTCAGGGGCAGTGCTGAGTGCCCTGGGGCTCAGCCCCGGCCGAGGGCTGGGAGCGGCCGTGGCAAGCTCTGGGCCGAGCCCTCTGCCAGCCCCGGCCGAGCATTACCGGCCCTAGTGAGGGGCTGGAAGTGGGAGGTGGGGGCGGCGTGATCCTTGTCGGCCTCTTCTGCCTCAGAGTGCAGAACAAGAAGTTGTACCTGGCCACGTTCGCTGCTGTGTTGGGATCGCTTAGCTTTGGCTTCGTGCTGGGCTATAGCTCACCTGTTATTCCAGAGCTGAGGAAAATCAGCGATCCTAAGTTGAGATTGGACAGCAATCAAGCCTCATGGTTCGGGGTAAGTCGCTGTACGATGCATTGCCACTGTGGGGTTCGGTATGAAATCACAGGTCAGGAGGGTGCTGCAGATATGATGAGGATTTACTCCTTTTCAGAGTGAGGATAAATGCAGATCTGAATAATGAAATGCAGGTTGGTTTGGGGTTTTTTTTCTAAACCTAGTGATTGATTCAGATTTCTCCAGAGTAACAGTGCTGTAATACTCTGATAGCTTTGTGAGCATATCTAATAAATGCTCCTCTTACTTCAGCTTATTTTACAACCTCTCCTGTGCAGCCTGCCCCAGGCCTGTGCCACAGTCACAGCAAAGAAGTTTTTCCTCGTGGTAATATTTTATTCTGAAAGTGCCTGCATACTCTTGCACGTTCGTTTAGAAGCTGCTGTTGACATTTCAATATTATAGAAGAAATTGCTGCCTGTTATTTGTTTTTCTGTGTGGCTAACAAATTCATTGTTCGGGTTTTTTTTGTAGTCAGTGGTAACATTAGGAGCTGCTGCCGGAGGCATACTGGGAGGCTATCTTGTGGATAAAGCAGGAAGGAAGCTGAGCCTAATGCTGTGCTCAGCACCATTTGTTTTTGGATATCTGGTTATTATCTCTGCTCAGAATGTTTGGATGCTGTATTTTGGACGAATGCTGTCAGGCTTAGCCACTGGGATCACTTCACTTGTTGTTCCAGTAAGTAAGGTGTTTTTCGGGGGTGGGGGTGGGCATATGGTGGGGGATTTGTGTTTTGGCTTTCTGTTTCTTTCTGTGTAGCAATATTGTAGGTGGTTTGGGTGAAGGAACAGAATAGCCAAAGCAGCCTGTGGGTTTAGAACATCATAGAATGGTTTAGGTTGGAAGAGACCTCAAAAGATACCATTTTTATATAATCATGTTTTGCTTGGTTTTCATCATGAAGATGGGCTTGAGATGCTGTCCATAGAGTCATAGAATCAGAGCTGGAAGGGACCACAAGGATCATCTAGTTCCAACCCCCCTGCCATAGGCAGGGACACCCTACCCTAGATCAGGCTGTCCAGAGCCTCATCCAGCCTGGTCTTAAACACCTCCAGGGATGGGGCCTCAACCACCTCCCTGGGCAACCCATTCCAGGGTCTCCTCACTCTCATGCTGAAGAACTTCCTCCTCACGTCCAATCTGAATCCACGTTCAGGTGAGCTGTTCACTGTGAACCTCACGAGGAAGGAAATAATTTGCACTCTTTACATTGAATTAAAAATCAAAATGTTCATTGCAGACAGTTCTGTATGTGGCTTGAGCTCTGTCAGGAGAGGTGATTCACCCTCTCTATGCTGCTCTCCTGAGACTCCACTTGGAGTACTGTGTCCAGTTGTGGAGCCCCTGTTACAACAGAGGTATAGGCGTGCTGGAATGTGACCCAAGAAGGGCCATGAGGATCAGGCTGGAGTCTCTCTCCTATGGAGACAGACTGAGAGAGTTGGGGTTGTTTGGTTTGGAGAAGAGAAGGCTCTGAGGAGACTTTATTGTGGCCTTCCAGTATCTGAAGAGGGCCTACAAGAAAGCTGGGGAGGGACTTTTTAGGATGTCAGATAGTGATGGGACCTAGGCGGTATGGATCCAAGCTAGAGGAGGAGTGATTTAGATTAGACAGTAGAAAGTTATTTACCCTAAGGTGGTGAGACACTGGAACAGGTTGCGCAGGGAGGTGGTGGAATGTTTCTAAGGCCAGGCTCGATGTGGCTGTGGCCAACCTGATCTAGTGGAAAGTGTCCCTGCCCATGGCAAGGGGCTTGGAACTGGATGATCCTTGAGGTTCCTTCCAACCCTGCTAATTTTGTGTCTATGCAAAGCCTGTTCCAAGCTCTAGAGTGCTTTATGATGATGTTTCATTTTGAACATGGCCAACAAAAGCAGCTCTTAGTAATGCAAGCTCATTCAACTCTGGGTTACTGATGCAGTGACAGTGTTCTTCTGGCTTAATTCTAACCCTTTTCCCAGTACTCATCTCTAAGATGGTAACTTTCTACTCACTACATTTTACTGAGGCTTTTTCTAAGGAGAGCAGTTACTAGGAATTGCAGAAATCAATTCCTTATTGAACCCTTGATCCAAAATAAGGTAGAAATAATTATTAGATGTTTTCTCCCTGTGTTTTAGGTGTACATATCTGAAGTATCTCATCCTAAAGTCCGTGGTATGCTTGGCTCTTGTGTTCAGCTGATGGTGGTGACTGGCATACTGGGAGCCTACATTGCAGGTATTGAGTTGGGGCTTTAGGTTGCAAGGGACAATCAGTGCCTGGAATGAAAGCACTGCCTTGGGGAACTGAAAGTAGCTGTGAATTTGTACAGCTGCTTCATGTTCACACTCCTCTTGTTCTTTCCCTTTGGTTACCTAGGAATAGCAGTGAGATGGCAGTGGCTGGCAGTGTTGGGCTCTGTGCCAGCCTGCATGATGCTGCTGTTGATGTCCTTCATGCCCGAGACACCCAGGTTCCTGCTGAGCTGCAACCAGCGCTCCGAAGCTGTGGCTGCTCTGCGCTTCCTGCGAGGACCACAGGCAGACCACGAGTGGGAATGTCAGCAGATTGAAGCTGGTGTTCAGGAAGAGGTGATGGGAATCTTAAAAAAAAATTTAGTATGGAGATAATATCTGATAACCCTACAGTGTAATTAAGGGGCTTTTACCAAAGCTTTGTTAACAGCCTTTGCCACAAGCGCTAGTCCAGGCCTGCTCCCTCATATAAATAACATCCAGAAGCAAGGCAGAGTCCTTCAGTCTTCCTCTCTACCTGTCAGCTGCTGCTGTCAGTGTACATGAACAGCAGTCAGGCTCTTCATCTTAACTAGATGGCAGCTGGTTTGTTTGTTTTTTTTTTTTTGCTTTGGTCAGCAGTTTTGTAGGATTGTTCAGCACCTTTAGCACTAATTTCCTGTTTGTGTTGTATGAATGCACTTTCCCTTCCTCCTCTAATAGAGTCACTTAGGCTCTTGTGAAATGTGTGCTTAAACAGGCAGGGCTGACCCTGCAGTTTGGTTTCTGCAAACCCTGAATTCATCCATGTTAACTTTTTTCTACAAAATTTCTGTGTAGAAGCTGGGAAAAGGGGCAAAAATGCCTTTCTGCAGTTCTCAGCTACTTCAAACATAAACTTAGTTTTGCTGAAGGGGAGGTGGGGAACTGCCTGAGTTTGAACAAACTGGAATGTTCCAAGGAGGGTTTGTGGTGGTGTTGGTTTTGTCCTCAGGTTTAGTGGTGTTGTTGGTTTTGTTCTGTGGTTTAAAATAGGATTTTTTTCACCAAATTATCACTTAATCTTTGTTCACAGGAACTGAAACTCTCTGAATTTAAGAACCCCTCTGTCTACAGGCCACTTCTTATTGGCGTGGCTCTGATGTTCTTCCAGCAAGTAACAGGCATTAATGCAATTATGTTTTATGCAGAAACTATCTTTGAGGATGCAAACTCCAAGGTAATTCGAGCATGTTTCTAACCTGACAAATGTGCTGTAGTTTCAGCTCGGTCAGTGCTACAGGAAGTCTGAAAACCAGAACACACTGACCTGGTAATGATCCTGCCTGTGTTGTAAACAACAGGCTTTTTTGGTTGGGATTCTAGATAGCTTCTTCACCCTGTTACTGTGGCATACCTGAATGTTCTGGTGATCCAGGGGAGAAGGATGTTGTGTTTCGCTGGTCTGAAGTTCCGATACTGACATAAATTCTTTCCTGTTATAGTCATCTTCCTATTAAACATCTGTTACTGGAGTTACACATGCAATGGTTCAGGGAAAGCAAACCTCTAGGAAGATCCTGTGGTTTATGTTAAAGTTTATTAAGAGACCAGGGTGGTGTGTTAATTGGTGATGGCTTCTTTTTTCCCCCTCCCCTGCTGTCTCACTCACCTTTGATTTCTGTAGCATAGTCTCTCATCATTCTGATGCAAGAAACAAATGCTTGATAAGTGATCCTCTTACCGGCCTCAAAGAGCAATCTCTCCCTACCTCTTACTCTATTTCAGGACAGCAGAATGGCTTCTGTTGTTGTGGGGTCCATACAAGTGTGTTTCACTGCTGTGGCTGCACTTATCATAGATAAAACAGGACGAAAAGTGCTGCTGTACATATCTGGTAAAACTTGTTACTGAATTCTGGTCAGTAAGAGAAATTGCTCTGTATAGTACCACACTACTATAGCATCATACTACTATGTAGGAGTCTTAACTGATGGGGGAATGAAGTATTGCAATTTATGCATTTTTTAAGTGGTTTACTTGATGATTTGGTGCAACTGTAGACTCCTAAGGGGAAACTGTGGTGTTGTATTTACAGTGTGGGTGAAACCTCTTGAATCTACCTTTGCCTTTTTATCAGCCAGTTTCTGTTCTGAAACAGCCATGTCACTGAGGCAGTTCTTACTGCTGGGATCACTTTGCTGCTTAGTAAGACTCAGTGTACATTCTCTTACCCAAGCTGCCAACAAACAACTATTTCAAAGTAATTTCTCTGTGACATGCTGCTACTTTCAGAGAGTTATAGAATCAATAAGGTTGGAAAAAAAAAACTCTTAAGCTCACCAAGTCCAACCTTAATGGCACATTAAGGTGTTTAGTTAGACAAGACTAGAGTTAACAAGTGTAGCTTTACAAGCAGGTGTGCTAAATTAAACTGATTGGTACAGTTGTTGTGCTGTACACTCAGTAGTAATGACTGCTGCCAAGCCCAGTGTTCAGAATGCTTGGCTGGCATCTTCCACTCCTGGCAAGGCCAGTGGTTATTTCCAAGAACAGTATCTTTTCAGAGACATTTCTGTGAGGGCCAGCATGTCTTCAACTATGTTCTCTCTCTCTCTCTCAGAACACCCAAGTGGCAACTAGTGACAGCTTTTTTTATTGCTTATTTTTCAGGGATAATCATGGCTCTCAGTACTGCACTGTTTGGGCTTTACTTTAAAGTGGTCCTTCCAAATCAAAACAACTCCACAAATCCTGATGTGTGGGTGACTCTAAATGAAGCATCCCCAGGGACAGAAAGCAGCATGTCCTGGCTTGCAGTGGTGAGCCTAGGGCTCTTTGTTGCTGGTAAGTGGAACAGGCTTCTAAGTGACCTTTACCCAAACTTTATGATGTGTTCCTTTTGTCACACCATGGATGAATGGAAATGAGTTATGTCTTTGACAGACCTTTTCAGTGTCAGCATTCACAGCTCTGCTGGCAGAGCTAGCAGCTTAGTTACACCAATTCCCTGGAAAATTAATTGATACCTCCTTGTAATTGATACCTACCAGAAGTAGTAATTGCTTAGGTTAAACTGCTGGAGAAAACAGACTTGTAACATCTTAGGCACGCTGAACTCTGCAATGCTGCAAAGCAGCAGGAGGTAGCAGCAGAGTTTTCAAGCTGACCATTCTGCCACTGAGACTTTGTGGCAAGAAATTCTGCTCGTTAAGAATATTGTTGTAATTAATTTGATGCAAAATGCACCAGTGCTGTTCCATCCTGCACTAAAATACCTTAAAGTACCTTCTAGTAAGGGTACTTCATTACTGGAATCACCCAAGAATTGAGAGTGAAAATTGTAGTCCCTTTACTTGACTAACTTGGGCATCGTTCAGTCTTCCCTTGAATGTGTACTTAACTTGCATTTATTCTCTGCTGTTTCTGAGTGCAGGCTTTGCCCTTGGCTGGGGCCCTATCCCATGGCTGGTGATATCAGAAATCTTCCCCCTTAAAGCTCGAGGCATTTCGAGTGCTGCCTGCGTGCTAACCAATTGGATCATGGCCTTCTTGGTTACCAAAGAGTTTCAGGATCTCCTAGTAAGTGTCTTCAGTTACAGGCTGAAATTTATTGTCAGATAATAGTTTATTAAAGATGTTCCTGAGATGCCTTGAGCCAGGTTCTCCTCTGGCACTATAGAGCTGTAGCTGTACAGCAGTGAGCTGCAGTAACCTGGGGTTTTGTTGTTTCCCTTCCCTTAGGCTTTCTTAACATCTTATGGCACCTTCTGGCTCTTCTCTGCCTTCTGCTGCCTCAATGTAACCTTTACAGCCTTTTATGTTCCTGAAACAAAAGGACAGACCTTGGAACAAATTGAGGCCTACTTCAGAAGATCTTAAAAGCCTATGGCTTTTTATACTGCTGTGAAACCTTTCTATCATGAATGATGGTGCTATGGTTGAAGCTGACTGCATCACCTGGGGGACGTCTGCTCCTAAACTTGCTACCCAATAATTTTAATGAATTGTGTAAAATCTGAACTCTTTTAAATATCTGTGGGGAATCTGCACATACTTCTGCATGCTGCTCCCTGTGGTCAGTCTCCCTTGTGCAAGTCTTGGGAATAACCTTTTTGATTCCCAGTGCAGACTGACAGGAAGAATCTGAAATGTATCTTTTTTTTTTTTCTTTTTTTTTTTTTCCCTAAGGTGTAAATGAAGATCTAATTTTGTATAAAATTTAATTTTCCTTGCTCCACTTTTCCTTTTCCCTTATGGCACGGGTACAGTGATGACATGAGTGATGGAGCCTGGCTACTGCTCGTTTTACCTTGGTGTGGCAGCTGCTGTTTCTGGAAGGCTTGGTCCCCACTGGAGATCAGTGAGTGGCTTTCATGGGTGTGAGTGTCACGCTGGCCAGGAATGCATTTAAATCACAAGGGATGCAGGTCATAGGAGAATGTATTTTAGCAATGCTTTTTCAAAAGGAATTACAAGGTCTCGGAGGCAGCAAGCATATACTCTTAGCCAGTAAAAGGAGGAAAACTCTATTTTGTAGTGTTAAGGGGTAAAAGATCTCAGACTGGAGCAGATATGGAGTCCAAAAAGATGCCTATAAACACAAACCACTTCTGGATTATAGTTCTTACCAAAGATGGGCAATGCTTCAGACACAAGCACCAGTCTCACAGTTATGATACAGCACTTCAATGAATAACATCTCTGAAACAACATCTCCAAAGAACTCAAATGGAAACAGTAATCCAGAGCTACCTGCAGTTCTGTGCTATCTCCTCTCTTTAATTTCTTGTCTGCTGAACCAATTTGGAAAAGCCATTAGCTCTGCATGTGTAAAAGAAAGAAGTGAGGTCAAATTTATGGTTTATTACATATGAAGGAATAAATCATCTGTTACTCCTTCACAAAGGTGATAAATGGCACTTAGAATAGTTCCAGCTGCAATAGGACTGTTTCTATTTGGATGTCACATCTAAAACACAAACCATACATACTATCACATGACAGTAAAAACAATGTAATACATCAGCAGTTAAGACAAGTGGTAGATAAAGAGTTTTTTTTTTTGACCACAAACGTAGCAACAGTCTTAACAATATGCAGTTATTAAATTACAAAGCAGTCTGCTAACATTCAAAGACTTGGTTAAACCTGACAGTCCAGGTTGGTAACACATTTTGCATAAACCTTTAGAGACATAACACTTTCCATTTGACCAGATAAATACCTTAGAGCTATAAATAAATATCCAAAAGATAATAACCTCTTAAATCTTCTCTTCCAATCATGTGCTAATGATTTCTGGTAGCAAACAGGAGTCAGTCAGTTGCAAGTCAGCAACAGGGTGAAGCAGCTAGGCAGTATCCAGTTGGTGAAACTCTGCTCAACTAGTATGAGTAGAAATACTTTCTGACCTGCATGCAATGTAGATGTTTGCTGCATACTGGCATCTGAGCTTTCCTGTGGTGTTCCTATCAGGTTCTCAAGGAATCATTTGTTCCTCCACAAAATCAGGCTAAGCCTATCTGAGAAAACACTGCCTGGACAGAATGGACAGGCACTCTGTGTGTGTGAACCATGACAGCAAACTTAGCAATGACATTTACACACACACAGAAGGCAACAAAAGTACTTCTGAAATACCTTGTTAATTGCAGATGGGATTTCCCCAACCCCCTGGGTTTACTTTAAATTTCCTCAATGTGACTTTTAATCCCTTAAAACCCATAGTAGAAATTACAAATATATACACATACCTATGTATACTCATACCTATGTGTATATACTGAAAAACCAAACCCCAAGGATGATCTATCTGCCATGCACACTAAGCCAATGGCTCTGAGCTGCTGCAGCTGCAAGCACAAGTTACAGACCTTTAGGAAAACCATGCATGAAGTGGAACCCATGGCTTGGTCAAATATCTATAGAACACCAGATAGTAAATGGCAGGAGCAGAGAGCTTGAACATCTCTTCAACTGTTTGTATAATAGTGTTACAGTTCATGGAGGTGCCACCAGTCCCCTGTCCTACTGAGAACTCTTTAACTACTTAATTAGTTGACTGACAACACTAAAATAAGTAAATACATAAATAAAAAGATATTTTAAAAATACTAATATGGCTTTACCAATCAATTCCAAATGCTGGCACATGTATAGAGTAATCACATGAAGGCAGACAGCAAACACTGCATTCAGGGTGCCACTTGCATCCTCTCTATTACATGTTGCAAAAAAGCAACCAAACAACAACACCCAAACAAAAAAACCCACCAAACAAAATCAATCCTCAGCTCCCCAAGAAACTGAAACAACTAAAACAAACAAGCCAACCACAAAAAAAAAAACAACAACAAAGCAGGAGAGGGCTGGCATCAGAATGTATGATCAGAACAGTCCCTACTTGTTCCTTACAAAACAAAGCTGAAAGTATCCACACATCCATTCAATCTAGAGTCCAGATCTCTCACTGCCACGAATAGCAGCCAGCCCTCTCAAATTGCATTATCTCTCCTCAGAAGGAAGTCTTCTGTTCCTTTCACACATTTTATAAATCTATGTGTACAGCAATGCCACTAGAAGAAAGCTGGACAAAATCAGCTGTCAGACTGCAGTAGTTCCTGAAGCCCAAACTGTCCAGACCGTAGAAGGGGTTTAGCAAAGCCTCAGCCTTAAAAGCTGTGTGTTACATTGTGAGAGAATTAACAGCTTGTATGTCTCAGGGCTTTTAAGTCCTAGTCACACTTGAAAGCTGTGGCGATGGTTTATGCACATCCTGTGATGTGAGGAGTAACTCAGAACGTTGCATCCTCCTTTTGAACAAACTCAAAATGCAGCATGGCACTGAGCAGCCTGACACTGCTGCTGTCAGGAATGGAGGTGCAGGAGCGTGGGCACTGGACAAGATCTGCAGCAATCCCTTTCAGCCTCAACTATTCTGTGATTCCACACAGAGGAACATGAGTGCATTGCAAATGAACTGCCTGTACGGCCTAAAGCTTGCACCAAAGGAAGTAAGTGACATTCCTACAGTTTAGTCAGACTAAGGCATGGTTTTGAAGTGGTGACAATACCATAAACCAGAAGGGGTTAAGAGCCCCACCTCCTCCAATCAATCCAGCATGCGAGACAGAAAACATGTCTTGCAGAAACTTACCTGAACCTTCAGCTGACCTTAGTTTGAGAACAAATATTTGACCTGGTACAATTCTTATCACCCACCTGCAGCAAGATTTTCCAGTACTCCTCTCTTAGAACAACACCCACCTTACACAGCTGCAGATTCAAAGATTAGCTTTTCTCTCATCCATGGCCAAACAACACCAAGAATGCAGGCTGAAGGCAGCTCTGTCGTGAGGTGTGAAAGTAAGAAGGGCTGTGCTTAGGATGGCCGTGGCTACAACATGAGCTCAAGACTACTTTCTAACCTGCAATGAGGGGTTGCATGCACATGCTGGAAAAGCAGAAGTGAACAACAGTAAGCTGTCCATCCCAGCAGCCTTCCAACAAGCCTTGTCATCCAACACTGCTCTAAAGTAGGAGAGGTTGCATAGCTGTACAAAACCCTTGCACTTTAGAAATGATGCACATAGTTTACGTAACTATATCACCAGTTGGCTTTTGGTTCCATTTTAATTAGCAGTCTGAATGGTGTGGATCTAGAGAGAAACCATGGCTAAAAGCTAGTTCAGAGCATGCCAGCTAGCTGCACTAAGAGGCATGTAACTTGTGGCTGTTCAGAGCCCACAGAAACCACATCTTTGTACAATGGGTATTTGTCCAGCTGTGCCAGCATTTTCACATTACTCTGTGATTGTCTTTTGATACAACCAATAGAATAAGGACCTTCCCAGAATTTGGTTCTTGTGGCTTATGTCAAAACAAAACTGGAACACTATTACCATGCTCTCTGCCTTCTACCTATGCTCTGGGCTGCTCTTGTACGGTAAGTAGGTAGTACACTACATATACACGACTGTAAAGCCTCAGCTACCATCTCTAGGTGTCATATAAACCAAAGTAATGCTGCCTGATCCCTCCCAACTCATTTTGTTAGACCCTGTATCACCTATACACCCCTACATGACACACTGATGAATTACAGAAGCAACAGCTCCAGAAGTGGCAGCCTTGTTAAGGCACTTACATTAGGAATGAAGTCAGGACATTTGTTTCCAGGGTTCAGATCCTTCCTGTCCTATGAGAGTAAGTCTGTTACATCTGGTAGTTCCCACTGTGACCTGCTTAATGTGTGAGATGCAGGCTGCTAAGTGGAGCTATAGCAAAAATTCAGGTGGAAGAAGGCAGGGGGAGGCAGTTGCCCAGCTTCTGCCTCCAAACTATACCAATATCCTGTTGCTGAGATGTACCATGAAGCTCATCTGATCTGGTTTAGCTTAAGCAATCAATTTAATCTGTCCATACAGTCCTGCTGTTTTGTATTTGCTAGATGTCATCAATGCTGTGATTACAGACAGACCTTCAAAGGTTCTCACACGCTCACTCCTGCTTTACAGCCACTGCTGTGCTTCTGGTTAAGGAAGGATCTCTTGCCTTATGGCTTGTCTTTCTGTAATCAGGCCTTGGTTATGACACAAATGCTACATCTATACACGTCCTGACTACCACCACAGCTCTGGTGGTCAGGCTTTCTGTCAAGCTTTCCTCATTCCTCCTGATGTCTTCAGTGCTCCATCTCTAAAGCTTGTCCTTTCAGGATACCAAAATGTGTTTGTCCACATTCTTCAAAACAAGTATTTAAACCTCCATACGTTGCTTCACTTGAGCTATGGTTTAGTGATGTTAAATCATGCTAGAACATCTGCAATATATTTAAAATCTGATATCCTAACAGTGCAAGGCAAAGTTCCCAGTTAAAATTGTATTTTAACTAAAGCCCCAGTTTTGCCACCCACTGGTACAGTCTCCAGAAACACACACACACACACAACCAAAAATTTACACATCAAGAAATCTGTTTACAGAAAAAAAGGATGGTGCTTCTGCTTTCTAAAATCATCTAAGTGTGAGCAGCACTTCCCAAAGTGGATTCAGTACGTCCACAAAAGTGTCTGCAGCTTCCAAAAGAATAAGTAAGCACCACGTGATACTTTTCCAAAGAGTTTGAAACCTTAGCTGCCCAGATAAATAGGACAAAGTCAATGAACACCATCTCTAGAAGTAACATTCTCAAGAAGAATGACAAAGAGTTGCAAAGACTTTTGAGCTGGCACTTCCTTTTAGAGGCTTATTAAGGTTCACCCCACACATCTATGGGTGCAAAAGTACTGAAGTTAACAGTAGCCACTAGTTTGTACTGATTCTGCTCCTAGATTAATTACTGTTGAAAATATTGCTTCTTCCCTCCATCAGCCACTCCAGCTGAGAGTAAGAAATGATCCTTTCAGATAAGGCCTTGCATATTTTCTTAAGGTGGAGCAATGAAGCCGATTTATATATATATATATATATATATACAATAAATAGGGCAAAAAGTACTTTGCAAAAACAGTTTTACATTCAGACAGACTGAGGCTAAAGGCACACATCTCCAGATGGTCATGCCTGGACAGAAAGTGAAACTGTTGACAGATGAATGATCTTACAAAATAAAATCAAGGATACAGAAGTATTTCTACATAGACAACAGGAAATAATTGCTACTAAAGCTAAGGTCTTCATATATAAAAAGCTTGGAAGCATCACACTTTCATGATTAAAAAACAACCCAAAACAAACAAAACCCTTTCAAAATACTGTTAAAAATTGATTTTTGGCATAGAGGAAAGGGTTAAAAACCAAAGAAATAATAGAATCAAGCTATAAACATGAAACCCTGTCCTTTAACGTGACAAAAGATCTAAGATGACTATTTCATCACAGAAAACTAGCTTCTTAGCAGTGGAATTTCAACCTGGATCCAGTCAGAAAAGTAGGATTATCTGGAAGAATGACACTGTTGGTGCAAGTGCAGCCAAGAGCTAATGCTGATGCCTGCACAGGAATCTTTGTGCAGTCAGAAAGAAAATCACAGACTCACACAATGTTAGGGGCTGGAAGGGACTTTGTCTATTCATCCAGTCCAACTCCCCTGCCAGAGCAGGATCACCTATACCAGATCACATAGGAATGAATCCAGGTGGGTCTTGAATATCTCCAGAAAGGGAGACTCCACAACCCACCCTGAAAATCAGGGGTTGGCTCTTCAGCCTGTCATCCATAGGTGCACTGCAATTACAGTTTTCAAGTAAACAGAGAAAAACAGCTTTTGTTGTTGTTGTTTTGGGTTGGTTTTTTTCTCCTGTTTGCCTTTTTTTTTTTTTTTTTTTTAATTTTTTTTTTTGAAGGAACTTTT
>VWZI01023205.1:965756-984754 GCA_013396835.1 Psilopogon haemacephalus | reverse complement strand
CTGCTCAAGGATTCTTAACATCCAAAGGGTTTTCAAGTGTCTCCCATAAAAAAAAAAAAAAAAAAAGTGCATGGACAGATCAGAGCAAAGAAAGCAGCATCTTCAGATCTTACCTGATTTTTCTAGAACAGCCTTGATTCTTCAGTGAGCATACCACAGCTGCGTCATTTGGAGGACAGACTGCACTGTTTGGAAGGACCGTGCCTGCAAGCCTTTTCTTTTGTTTTTGCTTTGCTTTGTTTTGTTTTTAAAGACTGAAAAACCAAAAAGGAGTAAATTCCTGCTATAAAATTCCTCTTCCCACATGCCACACACTGTTGTCAAACGACTCATGGTGGTTGAGAACGGCAATTAACTCAAGTGTCGTTCAGGCACCTCAAATTAGAAGGAGCTGGGAAGGAGTAATGCTTTTTATTTACTTCAGTTTCAGCCTAAACCTCTCTTTGATTGCCTACTGTTAAGAAATGCCACGAAAAGTAATGGTTCATTAATGGAGAAAAGAAAACAGAACCTATCTCAAAGATATAAGCATCACCAAAATCAGGCTGAGCTAGCCAGAACAACATGGGTTCTATAAAGATTAATCACCAATACTTCCAGCCACATTTTACCACTAGAAGCAGTGTTTGTGACATTCCCACAGAGCTCACAGAGTTGTAAGAAAACGTGAAGTAAAGAAGAAGGGGTTTGAGAGTGTCTTCACTTCAAGTCAATGAAGTCTTCATCATATAAAGAAATGGGCTGAAACGGACAGCTGGAGGGTGAGCTCTCCTCCCTGTTTGCCAAAGTGTCAGGATCTGAACTGGTGGAAAGATGACGTCCTTCAGAAAAGCTTTCAAAGGAGCTTGAGATTATCCTGCAAAGAAAAAGACAAATGTTACTGAAGAAGCACACATAGGTCAGGGCAAGCAGGATCAGTGCCTACTTCTAGATTCAACCTAAAGAGAGAGGCAGACCACTGAAAGTGAGTTTCTCTCTATTTCTCTCTACTGAAAATCATCACAATGCAGTGCCAATGAAGCCTCCTCCCCAGATCGTTTCCAAACAGCTAAAGGGTGGCTCCAAGCAGCAGTTTGACATTGCAGCAGAGTGTTTATTTGTGTTAGTAATCTCAGTCATCTGTATCTTGGCTGAACTCTGCCACTACTCTACACAAACATAGGTTAAGAAAACAGAGAAAACAAGACTTGGCAGTCAGGGCAAGCAAGCAGAGCCAAACAGACAATGCTGTGGGGCTTCTCTGCACAACTGATTCTGGAAAGGGCAACACGAGAGCATACAAAGGGACCAGCAAGTGAGGCTGCAGAGTGCAGATCTAGTAGTCCAAATCCTGATCACAAAATTAAAGCCTTAGGGGTTGGAAGGGACCTCTAGAGATAATCCAGTCCAACCTCCCTGCCAAAGCAGCATCACCTAGGGCAGGTCACATAGGAAAGCATCCAGGCAGGTTTTGAAAGTCTCCAGAGAAGGAGACTCCACTCCACATCCTCCCTGGGCAGCCTGTTCCAGTGCTCCATCACCCTCACCATCAAGAGGACGACAGGCTCAGCTGCAGCAGGACCTCACAAAATCCCATTTAGGCTTCCTTTGATCATTAAAATATCTTTAGCAGAAATTACAGAACCACAGAATTAACCTCTGAGACCATCGAGTCCAACCCATCACCTAACCCTTCTAATTAAATAAACCATAGCATTGAGTGCCTCATCCAGCCTCCTTTGAAACACCTCCAGAGATGGTGACTCCACCACCTTCCTGGGCAGCCCATTCCAGTGGGCAATCATTTCTTATGAGTATTCAGATACTCAAACACCTTAGCATGAAATTCACATTGGTATACAAAGGTCTTGGTCAGCTCCACACCAGCTGAGCTCGGCATGAATGACCATCTCTGAGAACATTTCCAGTCTGGCAGTTTCTTTTCCAACACCAGCATGCTTATATATTTACCTGTCACTACTGGTTGATCTTACTGCTCCCTGCTTGGGGTCTGACTGTCTTCGAGGAGCCTTTTTTTGCTTCTGTCCACTTTCTGTCTTGGGTATAGGCTGATCCAAGAGGCCTCAATAAAGGAATAAAAGACTTAATACACTCAACAGAAAACGAAGCATTCATGAAAAACATGGAATTAATTTTTCACTGCTTTCCATTATTAACTAGATAGTTTCTAACCTGACTGAGATATGGTCACTTTGTACATGACCAGACCCTGGCTAGGCTCTCTACAAATGTTTTTCTCACAGTTCCATTTGTTTGTTTTCACTCTTTATTTACCAATGCTGGTTGCACATTACAAACGTGATGGTCCAAAGCTCAGAAATTACGCATTTGACAACTGATATGTACACTAAAGAACGAGGAGAGTTTACCCAGCAACTCTTTACGTGTCCTGCTTGCAATTTCTTTAATTTCCATACGAGATAAGGACAGTGAGTGAGTAACAGGAAGAGGGGCAATGCCAGTGGGTGTTGTAGTAGTGATGACCTTGGGAGCCAAAGGTGACTTCAGAGGTCGTTCAATGCTTCGCCCAACCAGATTACTGAGAGGAATTTTGTACAGGTTTTTGCATGGAATTTCACCTGAAAGACAGAAGGAAGAAAATATGTCACATTCCAGCAGTGGAATCAGTTCTTAAAACTTCCAAATGAAAAGTTATAAAGAAAAGTTCAGAGAGGTTGTGGAGTCTCCTCTCTGGAGACATTCAAAACCTGCCTGGACCTCTTCCTGTGTGACCTACTCAAGGTGATCCTGCTCTGGTAGGGAGGTTTGGATTGGATGATCTCTAGAGGTTCATTCCAACCCCTAACCTTCTGTGATTATGTGAAGAGTTATACTCATTGTTCCAGGTGCTTTTTGACTCAAGGACTGTTCTTGCCCCCAAGATCTTTCAGTATAAACATGCGAGGATGAGCGAAAAAATACAACCACAGTGTGCAGATTTGCCATCTGACTTTGAGAGTGCTATGGTTTAGCCCCAGCTGGGGGGCACACAAACCCAGAGAGGAAAAGGCTGACTCTTGGCCATGTGATGAATCAGCAGGGAAACACGGAAGTCAATTCCCATGCCCTGAGGCTAATATTCTGACTCTTACACCATGACTCTGCACCCTGTGCAATGCTCCCCATGTGTTTAATATGTTGCAAGTAAATTTGAGCCTGGATTTGGGTGATATAGAACAGAACATGTTTTCCTAATTCCTAGAACAAAAACCCCCAGCAACTTACCACCAAATAGCACTGCCTTTGAAAAACCAGAATTATGATCCCTTTCTCCTTTTCCCTTCTGCCAGTAGTGTAGCAGCATATTGAAGTGAGGAAGATACACATACATTTTGCATTACCTAGCTGATGTTCCTGTTTCTCCACTATTGTTCCCCTACAGACTGCTTGTTCACATTATGCTAAATTGACTGTGCAAACCCCTTTGAAGCTAGAATTTCCACTTACTTTTGGTTGCAGAAGAGCTTTAACCAACCAGTGGTATTTTGGAGGTATTTTATACCTCTTTTTGCATCAATCTTGGCCGTATTGCCAAAACCTCACCAAGCTACTGAAGCTTAATTCCCTCCCAGAATAGTGCTGTCATGCATTTAGAAGAGATATTAAGGGGCAGAAGCAGAGCCAAGTGCTTCACATCTGTGGATGCCCAAAAAAATCTCAACCTTATAGATACTCAAAATCTTTTGCCTGATCAGTTTTATCTCACTAAAGATCATCTGCACTGAGATGTGAGAGTTGGTGGGATGATCTGAGATTGGTATTTGAGCTGTCTGGAAACCACATTACCTTCCAGAGAAGAAAGAGGAGATTCTGGCATTTCATGAGCTGCCGGTGTTTGAGGAGAACTCATGGAATTCATTTCCTTAGAGCTGCTGTCAGATGACCCACTTACAGCAGCAGCAGCTTTAAAATAAATATCTGACTGAAATGACAAATTACTCATCATTAGTACACCCAGACTTGCTTACCCATCTTCCAAGCAAGAGCTCAAATGTTCGCCCACTCTTTTTTACTGCCACTACTGCTGTATTGCTGCTCAGCCAAGTAGAGCTGGTTATGGAAAAGCTATCCCACTGTAAGTGGAGGGTACATCTGTGATGCTGAGGATAGCATTTGCCCCATCAACAGTCAGTTACCTCAGATCTGCATTACTTTGAGCAATAAAGAACAGTGAGATCAATTCTGTTTCTCTTTTTACTTGCCCTAAATTAACAGCACACAAACAGTTACCATGGATCAAGCAGCACAGGTTTCAGGTTTGGTTTGGTTAGTTCTTATCTGTGGCAACTTTTTACATGAATTAGATCCCAACATACCACAGAAACATTCAGAGATGATTTTTCATGCGTCTTACCCTTGATGCTACAAGTTGAAGCTCAGGCACAACTGCTGTGTGGACCAAGTTCCCATTCACCACTAACCGGATCTCAATGGAATCCGTAGTGAAGGCAAGGATGTAAGGGAAAGCACAGACTGCAGTGAGACAAAAATTATTATGGTTAATGTAAATGATTCCTGGATATGTTCTGGAGTATCTGACCTCTTCTGGCATCTCCCTTTCCTATGCAAAGAGTTGTCTAACATACTGAGCTACATGAAGCCTTAAGAAAGCTTTGCTCTCCATGCCTGGCAGAAAATGAAGAACAGAATTAAAGAGTAAGGGAAAGAGGTTCAGCATAGGAAGAACTTGGCACTAATTAGAAATTATCATATGCAGAAACTTAGTTGAAGTGGCATCATGAATGTAAGAGGCTTATTCCTAGCACACATAAATGTAATTTCACTAACAGCTGAATACAAACTTAAATTGTACTGAAAGAACAGAGCCATCTAGCAAAAAGAGAGTTTTTCTTACCAACAGCATAAGGAACTTGATTCCAGCTGAACTGGAAGTCATAAGCTGATGGCTGGATCAGAGGAGAGCCTCCATTGAAAGGATAGACCTTTCTGTATTGGCAAACATCTGCAAGAGAAGAAGAAAGCATCATCTCATCACCTGACACTGCCTGTGACAAACACCAGCATTATGGGCAGGCTTTGCAGAAGTGAGGGCATTATGTACATAATCCAACATCTATGCAGGAGAACAGGTTAGGGAAATGTGCTTCCTCTGCAAGCACAGCATCTGAGAGATGAGACGACCTGCATTTTAATAAGTTCTCATATTTCACAAAGTCAGTATTACTCTGTTTCAAGAGTTATCAGTTCCTTATCTTGGAACTATGACAGAGGAGTAAGCAAGAAAAATCCAGACAGCAGTGTCTGCAGAACTGCACCCCTCTGCCCTTCAAGCAACCACAGGCGTGCAGAGCTGATGTTCAAGGCTGTTAAATGTACAGGATATTACAGCCACCAAGATTTCATTAATCATATAACCTGTGAACCTACTTCTTAGCTGCTGCAGTGATTTTGAAACGAAGTCTTTCTAGGAGTCAGAGGTGAGTGCTGGCTTACACAGCTGCCTGCTGGCAATGCAGTTAGAGCCAAAAGAATGTATTTAAAAACACTCCATGAAACAGTGGCATTTACTTTAAAATACAGCTTCAGGCTCCAATGAAAAAAAGAATTCTGTGTGCAAATTAAGGTATTACCATTTCCAGTCTTCCCTAAATACTTACAGTTGTAACACAACAGAAGACCAGCTTCACCATCTTCATAGACATCAATAGCTGCCACAAAGTTAACCTGCAATAACAATAGGAAACAGTCAGAGCATGCTGAGGTTATTACAACCAGGTTTTGACTAATAAGCAAGACAATCAATTAGAGGAGGGCACAAGTAGAGTTAAATGCAAAGAAAAAAACCCAAAGAAAAAAACAAACTGTTGACTAAGAAGGTTTTGACTAATAAGCAATACAATCAGTTAGAGGAGGGCACAACTACAGAGTTAAATGCAAAAAAAAAAAGCTATTGACTAAGAAGGGGAAAAAATAATTTATGCTGACAGAAATACCTCAGAGCCTGAAAAACAGGCTCTTTCCTCTAACATGTCATACCTTACACCTGCCTCTCTTGGGAGTGATTATTAGCACATACCCCAAAAGAAAAAAAATAAAAATCTCAGCATGTCCTAAAGCAGAGCTTATAGAAGCAAAAATTGAGAGACATGAAGATGTCTGTAAGTTACACTCCCAAAAGGTCAGCATAGGGTGTACAGAGAAGTAATTCTACGATGCTGTGAAATTATGGGCAGTGTGGTGTCTGGAAGAAAATAGTTTGGATGATGAAAACTTACCTTGTTTGCTTCAACATGATGCAATCTATAGGACTCCCCAGTACTCTCATTAACTAAATCAAACTGGTGCCGATACGCTACACAGATCATGTTGTCGCTGTCTCCAGTAGGTCCATCCACCAGTGCCATCACCACTGGAGGGTCAGAAAGGCATATTTCCTAGAATGTAAGTAACAGAATTATTCTCTTTTTTTTTTTTTTTTTCCAAGCTCCTACTGTGGCTGCTTGCAGGTGCCCCATGGATTCAAAGGGACGTGCTCTAAAGCACAGAAACGTGATAAAGATCAAGCAGAACCTGGAAGGTTTCTTTGGCATATGTATGATGTTGAGTGATGTGTCCAGTTCTGGGCCCCTCAATTTAAGAAAGATGGTGAGGTGCTTGAATGTGTCCAGAGAAGGGCACAAAGGCTGGTGATGGGGGCCTAGGAGAGGCTGAGGGAGCTGGGGTTGTTTAGCCAGAGAAAAGGAAGCTCAAGGAAGACCTTATTGCCCTCTACAACTACCTGAAGGGAGGTTGTAACCAGGTAGGGTTGGTCTCTTCTCCCAGGCAATCAGTGACAGAACAAGAGGACACAGCCTCAAGCTGTGCCAGGGCAGGTTTAGGCTGGATGTTAAGAAGTTCTTGACAGAAAGAGAGACTGGCATTGGAATGGGCTGCCCAGGGAGGTGTTTAAAAGGAGACTGGATGAGGCACTTATTGCATGGTTTAGTTAATGAGAATAAGAGGACACAGCCTCAAGCTGTGCCAGGTCAGGTTTAGGTTGGAGGTTAGGAGAAAATTCTTGACAGAAAGAGTGATTGGCATTGGAATGGGCTGCCTGGAGATGTAGTAGAGGTGTTTAAAAAGAGACAGGATGAGGCATTTAGTGTCATGGGTTAGTTAATTAGAAGGTGTTTGGTGATAGGCTGGACTCGATCTCGAAGGTCTTTTCCAACCTGGTTAATTTTGTGATGAAACTCCAGCACATGGCTCTTCACTTATTCCCCTGCATGCTCTTTGGCTTCTTCCCACCCCCAGCAGCTGTGTGCTGCCCAGTCTAAGGTAATGAGTGATTAGATTACACATACCCGGATGTACTGGAACTCCTCCACTGGAGATTCAGATGAGGAGAGCAGAGAGCTGCTGGTAGAACTGGTGCATGGATTGTATTTCTTTGTGACAAGGAGCAGCTTGTTCCGAATGGCCACAACAATCCTCAGTTCACTGCTATGGTGAGTGTTAATGGCATACAAATGGCAGCCTGAGGAAATAATGCTTTAGATGGTAAGTGTCTGGGTTAGGGTCTGCTTTTTTTGTTCTGTTTCTGTGATGATGGGTACAACAAAGTTTTGATGCATGGCTTAGCCACACAGAATTACAAACATCCCAACAGGATAACATCAGCTTCTAGAAAAAGACAAAAGGCTGTGACTCTTTGGAAATTTACTTTTGCCCTGACTCCTTTTGCAACTAAAGGCTAACTACACACATTTTTACTATTCTGCAGGTCCCAGCTTTCCAAAGCACCACGCTTCTGAAGACCAGAAAATGTTTGTATCTGTGAAAATAACTGGCAACACCCAAACTAATTTAAACACTACTATTTTAACAGAGATTTGCCAGCGTTCCTCCACTTTAAAATGTTTTTGTCTCACGCTAATGTCCCTGCATAATTCTTTTCACACCTCTCAACCCTGAAAGCAATGGTATCTGTTTTTCTCTGGAGCTCTTCAGCAGCAGCAATTGCCAAGTAAGAGTTCTAGAACCTCTATAAAATGTCTTGCTGGACTATACCAGGCTTAGTTTCACACATAAGCTTAAAAAATTTGAATTGACTATCCAGAGAAAAAAACTCAAAGCAAACACTTACAACTGCCTCAAAGGAGCCAATAAGCCCCAGCAATGACAGGCATCATACCAGAGTGGATGTTTCTAATACAGGGTAATGAAATCACCTTTGGTTCTCTCCAGTTTATTTTCTCTGCAGTCATATTTGCTTCTTATAATTTGCTTTGTTTCTATGTCTTTTTGGACAACACTGAGTCTGAAGACGAGGACACGAGAGTCTTTCCCTGAAGGATGAAAAGAGACAGTTAAACAAGCGAGAAAAAGATGGCAGTAGTTTGACATTAGTACTTCCAGAGACCAAACAAACAAGAACCAAGATAAAGAAAGCACACTGCTCCTTTGGGGATGAGCCACAAGGTCATACAAGAGTGCTTATCAACTCCCTAGGTGTTACAATTCTAGTAGCAAACCCCTTCAGTTCAGTAGCTGAGCTTCTCATCAGGTGGTGCTGCAGCAAAGAAGATGAGCCTCCCACCCCAGCCTTTTAGAAAACAGCAGCACTTCTCGACGTGCTCCCTTACTCTAAAATGAAGCATCTCATACACTTGCCACTCACAGACATCATGAGCCACACTCACATGAGAATCCATCAACAGAGACCTCTCCTACCTCTGTCTGTTCGGGCAATCAAAAGATTCAGAGTTTCCAAAACATTCATCTGCTTTATTTGGAGAGTTTTATCAAATACTTGCACTGATGGTTGACCATCTGAAAAACAAACCCAAACCACACATATGTATTCAAAATCCTGCTAAGATTGACTAGTCACTGGTTTTGACCTATTTTCTTCTTGTAATAAAAGCCTCTTTTTTTTTTTTTTAACTTTGAAAATTAAAAGAATTGCACAAAGACACTACCACAGCATCACAGCTAACACCTCTTCATGGGAGAGATTTATCATTGCCATGGATCAGATTATGCAGCTATGCCTACAAAGGAACCTTCCTTTGGAAAGTTTAAGACTTACAACTAACTTAATTCCCTCAGTCTTGCTGGCCTTATGTGGCACACAGGAGACAAAGGGTCAAACTAACAGTATCATTGCTATGGAAGAAGCAGGCTTTAACTGTCAACAGCAGCCTTGGGCTTCATGCTTAGTGCCAAGGGCTGAGAAATCCAGATAAAGCATTTAAACCTTGAGCCTGGATGTTACTCCACAAGTCTTTTCAGATGGTCGTGAAAACAACATCTGAAATGATAAACCATTCAGAAATCTGAACTAGCATTGGCTCCCTTTTATGGCTTTACTCTTGGTGCAGAGAGAATTTTTGCAACGAGGCTACATAAGCGTAAAAAAAAAAAATTCACTTGGACTGGTGACTGTCCCTGTAGGTGAAGATCTACCAACACCTGAACAGAGCTTATGAACATCAGATACAAAACAATTGACACGAAAACACTGGATCATTTACTAACCATCTATTAACAAGATGCCAACATCTGTAGAAACCAGCAAGGACTGGCCCCAGGAATCTGCACAGACAACCTCATGAGGAAAATTACTGCAGAAAGATTGAGATTCCCAAGGCTATGAAGTAACATAAGGGATACATATTAAGTACACTAAGAAATACAGATCATACAGACATAGAATGTGATGGACAATGGCAAGTAGTAACATGTAAATGCTTTTGGCAGGATACATTTCCAAACAATATCTTTTTAAAATTTGAAGTATCAAACTTTAGGTTTTGTTGTTCGGATTTTTTTTTTTTTTGCAAAGGAGACACTCTCCCTATTAATCAAGTTTGGAGATTAGGAAGTGTGAGACACATTTCTGAAGCAAAGGAATTGAAACACATGCAGCTGATACTCAGTGGAAATACTCCATACGCAGGTTACTCAGAAAATCCTATAGACTTACAACCCATGTAACACCATGCACATGAAATTTGCTTGCATTTTATGGCTCACTTTGTGATGTTCAGCCACAGACACATGACACAATTCAATCTGCCTTTGTCAAAGCATTCTTTCATCATGTGTTCTCTGGACTAACCTCCCAGAGTCCGTCCCTCCTCCCCCAGTTTAAATATTAGCTGAAGTCTCTGAAATTCTAGAAGGGCTTCTGAAGCATCTGTATATAAAATGCATGCAGAAGAGAGTGCTCTGCATCTTTCACTCCCTAATGCCCTTAAACAAAGTCTGGCACTACAGGAGATAAAAATACACAAGTAAATTTTGTTTTAAATCTGATGCAGAAGTTAAATTAAAAGGTGACTCCATATGGAAAACAGCATTTTCATCAAATATTCTCAGATATAAAAACGCCCACACTTGCTTCAACTTGAGAAGTGTTTCTGTCTCCAGGTTCATCCTTTATTAATTTGATATTGGCTGCAGAATCACTTTGACACTACACATTTCCTCTTTGCTGCTACAGCATCTAACTACAGAAGTAACCAAACAGTATGCAGAACTGATATGCCATGCCATGCCATACTCAACAGTGCTTGGTTTTTTCATAACTCTTCTCAGACAGAGAGGGTCACTCACCTCCTTTTTACAAAAGCTGGTGGTTGCCAAGTTAGCTGTGGCATCCCCTTTCACAGTGGTTTTCAATTTCAATGCCTAATACAAACAGATGTTTTATTTAAATTGAGTTGCTGTCAGCAATACCCAAGCTAAAGACTTCAAAGAAAGGACAATGTAGGATTACAGACGGGTTCCAGTTTGGAATTCCTATCACATTTTAAGTAATTAGGAAAGAAATGGAATTCTGTGTATCCTGAACAAAGTCTCCACAAATCACTAGAGGTATCTCAGCCAAAATGTATGTTGGCTGGGTTTATTTTGCTTTGGTTTTCAAACTGAAACTCAAAATAGTGTCAAACACAGTAACAGAGGAAGGCCTCCACCTCAAATCATACAAGCTAGTCACCTACACCATTCCTTCCACAAGCCAGCTGGAGAGGATCCTTCTGTCAGTTACACAAGCTGGCCCTTCCCTTGCAAAAATTAGTAACACATAACCAAGTCAAACAACATAACTACGTTGCCAGGGGTGCCAAGGACACACAGCCACAGTACCACAAATTCTTCACCTAGCAGTAACCATAAGTGAGCTGATTCTGAAAGGGTAAAGAGCTCCAGAGAGATGCTGTATCAACACAGTCTCGGTGAGATCCACAGTAAATCTGTTTAAGGCATCCCATATATCTTCATTGCTAACCTTTACAGCCCCATTCCTATAAAGTGATGACAAGTGGAACTGTCACAGCGTTGAAGCAAAAGTTTAGAAACTACCTAAACCAATTTTACTGCCCTGAAGTCTCCCTGCCATCACGCATGGTCAGTGAATCGGCAGTAATCAGCTGCATGCACCATTTGCACGTTCGCATCAAGCATGGCTCTCAGCTTAGAGATGCACAAAACACTTCACTGCATTAACATTTTTATTTCATCCCATCAGTCAGCAGAGAGCACCTTGACAATAAAGAAATTATTTAAACATACTGCTGAGCCAGTCATGAGGGAGCTTTGTTTACCATGTGAAAACTCAACTGACTACAACTGAGAGAGGGACACATTGATAGAGCTTCGCATGAATGCCAAAATGCTGCTTGGAACGCCTGTCAGAATGGGTTCATGTCTAGGGTGTGTAACTTAGAAGAAAGTTCTTCTGGGGAAAGGAAAGACTTCAATGTGAAAAGAACATTCAGAAAAAAATCACAAACAACTATCTATGAATTATTAATTCACAAGTGAGTTTCCCTTTGCTGAAGCCCATGCTGGGATGGAAGAAATTGGTCTCGATGAGATTTATTACACAGGTGTCTTACCAGTGCTTAACTTGGAAGAGGTGGAAGGGATCAAGCTTATAGGTTTCTAGACTTTCAACAACTATGTTCTTCTTTAAATTCTGTAAAGTAATTAGTGAACTTGTCTGTTACTCCTGTCTGAAGATCACATTCACTTGGTTTTTTTGAGAATCTGCCTAGAGTGAGCAGCTATTGCAAGGTACTTGGGAAAAGGACGGCTGAAGCAGAGAGGAGAAGAATTTGCAGCTCTGCCATTGCAAGCTTTCACAGCCCTGAGATTCTTTTGCACCAGTTCTCATCTACTGGGCTCCAATCTCTACTTCTCACTGAATCTGGAAATTCTCAAATTCTTCCACTCTTTATCTTACTAATTCACATTAAAAAATGGGAGGGAAGGGAGGAGGCTTGGGTTTGGGTGGTGGTGTGGGTTATTTCTTTGTTTAATTTTTTTTTTTTTCTGTTTTGGTTTCCTGCTAAGTTAAATCAGCTCAGAAAAGAGATAAGCAGTAGAACATTGTCAGCAGTCCAGGATCAAGTGGAGACAAGCAGGAAGGGACAGAAGAGCTGATAAGCATATACAATTTTTTTTTTTTTTTGGTTTGGTGCTGCAATGAACTGTCAGATCCAAACAGACTACTTAAATCATCAGGAAGTTTTACTCCTCACTGAATCAAAATGCCAGCTTGCAGAAGACTGGAGTCAGAATTTGGTATATTCAAAGATGTGTGGCAAACTCTCCTTTAGCAGAAAGACTGTGGAAATATTTTTTTTTTCCTGGCTAAAGCATGATAAATCATTTCTAAGAAATACAATTTTAATAAAATGCAGAGAAAATCCATGGGAGATTACACAGCACGAGGCAGAGTATTCTGCTTGGAGGCAGAAAACACCTGCTGCACAAAGCAGGCAAAGACCTTTTAGGTTTGACCCTCATGTGATTTTTTTTTCCCCCCAACCTTCCTTCAGCTGATGTATTTTCTAAAGATTCAGAACTGTGCTGTGTACCTCAGGAGTTAGAGATGCGTATTTCTATTCATATTTGACCTTAACGTGGCTGCAACTAATGGAATGCTACAAAACTGCTTCTGACCACAGAGAACTGTGGTCACCCTGACATAACCCTGCGAGCTAACCAAATTCTAACAACAGAGGTGATGTAGCCTTTGTACAGAGAGGTGCACTCCTCCTAAATCCATCCTACCTGACCGAGCCGCACAAACTCTGCCTGCCGAGCTTCCTCTTTTTTCCGTGTTGACTTTGGGGACTCTGGTAACACATCACTGAAGGACCTTCTATTGAGCATGTTCTGAAACAGAAAACATTTTAATCTGAACCAGAAGTTCTCGTAATCTTTTCATCTGAGTTAAATTAGTGCGATACAATTTGAATTTTCTGGGTTTTTTTTCTGGATACTTTCCCGTAGTGATGAGCCTAACCACACAGCTTCTCAGAGAGGAGAAATTCCAACTCTTCCAGTCCTCAAGTGCTTTATTTTACAACTCGTCAGAGTTTATCACTGTCACATTCTAAAACATTATAGAAGGGCCACAAACATGAGTATATGGACAAAGAACATTTAAGCAGATCTACTTAGCTATGTGAAATAAACAGGGGTAAAAATAGCACCTTGCTCATTTCAGAAGGACTTAATTTCTTTCTGGTTAGTTAAGACAAAAATCTTCTTCATCTAAAATGAAGCTATTTGTTAACCAAGGGTAAAAATGACCCATATTAACAGATAACAGAACAGTGCAGTATTTACGGTGATGAGGCTAATGCCTGTGCTTCTGGAGGCTAAATTTCTTGCTCCTTTGCTGCAGGAAGCTTACACAAAGTAGGACATGGTCATGCTTCTCCTCACACCTCTTTTAAACCAGTCCATGAAGGCCTGATAGGACCAGCAGTCAGCTTTCATATAACCATAGAACAAGTATGACAACTGATATCTAGCCTAGTGTGTGCAGTTCAGTGCTTGTTAGGATTAGTCTTTTAAAGCAAGAGAACATCAAATCTGCTAGAGAGAACAGGAAAGCACATGTGAGGGATGCAGGAGCTTCTCACTTACATTCACCTTGTGGAGATCAGGCATCAGGTCTTGGTACAAAGAGCGGATCAGCATGTCCAGGGTGCGCTGACGTTTCTGAGAAAAGGTTGGGGTTTCCAAGGTGGCTTTTTCCCCATTTATTACTACAATATTGTGGAAAAGAAGATACATTACCTACAGGAGCTTTGACAGCTTCTACTGACTCTAATTTGCCTCTGTACAAAAATACCTTTTTTTCCCCTTAATTGTCTCCTTCTTGCGTGGTTTTTAGTGCATAATGAACCCTTACGCTTAGAAGAAAAAACAAATGAGCGAGAGAAGAAACTCTATAAGGCATCCCAAGAGCCTCCTAAGTAATACAATATTAAACTGCTCATCAATTTAAGTACTAAACCAATTTAAATATGCAAAATGAGTTATTAGTCAAGTTGCTGTCAGGTAAACACTTAATTGTAATCATCACAATCAGTTCTCAAGGATCTCTTTCTCCATGATTCAGAAGGGCAAGTAAGGGTCAAAGGAGAGTGGAAGTGAATCATTACAGAATTAACAAGTTCTCAAAGGGGCTGAAGGGCACCTATGCAGCATGCATTCTGAAAAGCTGCTAACCTAACACCTTCTGTTAGTAAATATTGAACAGCATTAGAAATTCTTTTAGACCTCTGAGTCTTTTAATGAAATGCGAAGCTAACTACGGCTGCACATTGTGCAAATGCAGAAGTCAGTTTGTGTCCAGTACCCTGGAAGCATAATTGCATGGAAGCTCAGGTTGTTGCTAATCCATGAGAGTGGCAAGACCCTCAAATGGGTTGCCCAGGGGGGTGGCCACATCCCTGGAGGTGTTCAA
The DNA here is from genome assembly GCA_013396835.1 of Psilopogon haemacephalus. Lineage (NCBI taxonomy): Eukaryota > Metazoa > Chordata > Aves > Piciformes > Megalaimidae > Psilopogon > Psilopogon haemacephalus. Next base: position 970,038 of record VWZI01023205.1, on the reverse strand, counting down.
GGCCAGGCTGGCTGAGGCTCTGTCCAGCCTAATCTAGGGTAGCGTGTCCCTGCCCATGGCAGGGGGCTTGGAACTAGGTGATCCTTGTGGTCCCTTCTGACCCTGACTGATTCTGTGATTCTAATCTGAGTGGAGCAGTCTGGTGGAACTGACATCCCACCTACACTGCAGATCTGGGCAAAAACATTCTATACAGAAGAGCAGCATGCACAAGAAAATGTCTTGATGCTTTAAGCACCATAATTTTCAATTCATAAAAGCACTTGAACTAGAAAAGTGTTTCCAAGCCAAAGAGGAGCTGACTTACATTTCACTAAGACAAAATCCCTGAATTCCTGGTGATTTGTAAACACAGGTGGGGATGGAAGGGGAGGCCCAAACAGAGGAACACTTTCTTCTGAAAATATTTTCAGCCTATTGAAAGAACAATTTTTTATCTCTATTGAAAGTCACAGTCAAACCCCACCATTTTTACAGACACTATTCAATAGAGAGGCAAGAACTGGATTAGGTTATCTGGGTATGTCTTAGGTAAGAACTTGCAGAGGTCTAACAAAAAACATTCACTTGGAATTGTTCAAGAGAGCAAAATTCTGGTTCCCTTATGCTAACACCAGGACACTAACAATTACAACAGACCTTTGCAGTTCTGCTCCTAGACCAACACTTTTAGTGGCACTAGCAAAAACTAATCCTTTTCAAAACAGCTGTAAAAGAACAATTCTTCACACACAAACTGTTCCCCATCCAGATTTCCCCCTTACCTATGCATTCACCACACGCATGAAATATTTGAGTCCTTCTGCATAACAATGGTTTACTACAGCTGAGCCTACCTCAGGAATAGCAAATTTATCTTCAGTGAGAAAGAAACAGTCAGAATCTCTTCCATGACAGCTGGACCTGCTGAGTTCTTTTGATCCATAAGAAGGCTACCACATCGAGAAGAGATGGCAAGTACAAAACCCCATGCATACAACATACTCAGCAAGCCACAGCTTCTTCAAGTGTTCTTTAAGCTTCCTTGTACTAGCACTTTGTAAAGAAGAAATGACAGTGGCAAGTCTGTGTCCTGTACTGAGAACTGCAGCACACACTGATAGCTAAACAGTGACTCCTTTTCTGTTTACTGTTTGTTTCAAACCTAAAGTGAATCTCTTTCATGGGCTCAGACTATGACATCCTCCTGACACTCTGCTTTTTCAAGACTGACAGTTATTTCTGGCACCTCACTATTAATCTCAAGACAATTGATTAATTATTTGGTTAAAGTCCCTTTGTTAAAGCCTCGGCTTGAGGCTGCAGGAATGCTTGCTTTTCAGACTGTGGTAAGACCTAACAGACTCACAGCATATGTCTCCAAGTGTGAGTGTCCCAAAGCTGAAAAACTGGTGAAGAACACATTTTTTACCAGCAAAACTCTACTAGGTTTTAGGTACATGATCTCCAACAGTACAAGCACTTTCTTGAGATCCCTGAAAATGAAGCAGTTTGCTTAGCTACAACCAAATCCAGACCTACAAAGATCCATGGCTGTCCCTTCATCACATCTAATTCACTTCCATTACACATGTAGCTCACAATGTCACTGATCTCATCAGGCCAGAATGTACCAGGCATATCTACTATCATTTTGCTAAATTTAATCTAAAAAGTAGCTTTGTTTTGCTCCCTTATCTTATGCCTGCTCCAGAACTTCATTTTCTGACAGAAAGAAACACGAAACTTATTCATACCCAGTTTACACCCAGCTACACCCAGGCCCATATTGCTTTTCAGTTTCCCAGGTTGATTTGGCTTCCTGGCATACAGACAGATGACCAACATCAATATAAAATGTTTTGCTGTTTATCTCTAAACCATCAGAAATTCAGTGTGAAGTTATTTGTTGCAACCAGCACCTACCTGTAACTATCATTCTGCTTATTATATCTCACTAAGGCAAAAATATCTGTCACACAGTTAAGGAAGTTAAGGCAGTACTAATGAAGTACACTTTTTTTTTTTTTTCCCCCTGTAGCATATTGGAGATTTAAGAAAGGTAAAACATAATAAGCAATATAAAATACTCAAAATATTCTTGGCTACACACATGTAGCATATTGGAGATTCAAGAAAGGTAAAACATAATAAGCAATAGAAAACACACAAAATATTCTTGGCTACACACATTTTGTCAAAGGTTTGTTTAAAAAAAAAAAATAAATCAAAGAGTGGAGTGTATTATAACAGGTCCTCCTAACAGCAATGAGGGAAGAATTACTCCATTTTCACTAAAGTTGACACTGATGAAGAAGCAAGATTGACTTGGCAAACCTCTCCTATTAACAATATTTAGGTTCCTCTGATATCTAAAGATATATTTTTTATTAAATAGTGGAATTCTTTTTGTTCTACCCACTTCTTTCATTTAGATAATACCAAAAGCTTAAATCTGAACACTAAGATTAGCCATGGGTGGATTAATCTGGCAAGAAAGTCTCAACGTTTAGTCAGCCTGAGAACCAGGTTTAGATGTCATTAACTTTGTGATTAGTTTTTCACAAACTCAGCAACAGAGAGCGGGCAGAAACAAAGAGTTTTTCTCTTTTCATCCATTTTCCTTCATTCCTTTCCATCTAGCCTAAGAAATGCCAGACTGAGGTCTAGGGATCACTAGTGTGACCCCACGACAATCCTAATCAATTGGCAGCTGATTTTTGGAATCATATTGTCTTCAAAATGTTTCCAGTCACAAAGTTTGGAAAACACAGGCTGGCAAAAATCAAGAGAGTGTGTTTTACAGTCTGAAAGATTTAAAAAACACTGATCTAAACCACATAAATGCCTAAAATAAACAGGACCTACCCACCAAAAGGCAATACTGAGTAGTTAACGCCAAGTTAATTCACATCTCTAACAGAAACATTGTTATGAATTCATGCTTTATGAAAATGTATGAAACTTCATTGGTGAAGTGATCCAAATCCCTTCAATAAAAATGCCATTTAAAAAAAAAATCACATTCTTGCTTTTGAACTTATCTTCTAAGTGGTTCAACACAAAGATTTTTTTACAAAGCAGACTCCACCTCGACAAGCATGCGAAGGTAAAAAATGCAAGAATGCAAGGGTCTCTCTAACATAGTTTTCACTTAGAATCATAGAATGGTTTAGGTTGGAAGGGACCTCAAAGATCATCCAGTTCCAACCCCCCTGTGCCATAGGCAGGGACACCTCCCACTAGAACAGCTTGCTCAAGGCCTCATCCAACCTGGCCTTGAACACCTTCAGGAAGGGAGCAGACACAACCTCCCTAGGCAACTTGTGCCAGTGTCTCACCATCCTCACTGTGAAGAACTTCTTCCTAATGACTAGTTTAAATCTCCCCTCTGTCAGTTTAAAACCATTACTCCTTGTCCTGTCGTTACACTTCTATAAGCAGCATGCAGGAAGGATTTAGGGTAGAATTAGGAGCACTATTGAACTTTAAAAAAAAATCAAATAGCAACTGTGTCCTGGACTGCAGCAAGAGCAGCATAGCCAGCAGAGCAAGGAAGAGGATTCTCCTCCTTTACTCTGCTCTCATCAGACCTCACCTGAAGTACTGTATGCAGTTCTGGAGTCCCCAACACAAGAAGGACATGGAACTGTTGCACAAAGTCCAGAGGAGGCCACCACAATGCTCAGAGGGCTGCAGCAGCTCTGCTATGAGAACAGACTATGAGAGTTGGGGCTCTTCAGCTTGGAGAAGAGAAGGCTTCAAGGAGACCTTGGAGTGGCCTTCCAGGATCTGAAGGGGGCTACAGGAGGGCTGGGGAGGGACAAGGTCTGTAATGACAGGATGAGGAATAATGGGTTTAAACTGGCAGAGGGGAGATTTAAACTGGATGTTAGGAAGAAGTTCTTTGCAGTGAGGGTGGTGAGACACTGGCACAGGTTGCCCAGGGAGGTTGTGGATCACAGACTCACTGAATGTGGATCACATTTGGTGATTCTGTGATCCGCAACCTACCTGGAGGTGTTCAAGGCCAGGTTGGATGAGGCCTTGAGTGACCTGTTCTAGTGGGAGTTGTCCCTGCCTATGGTGGGGGGTTGGAATCGAATGAACTTTGAGGTCCCTTCCAACCTAACCCTTTCTCTGATTCTATAAAAGCTCACTAGTATATGTAGAGAAAAAGATACGTGTAAAATGAGAACGAATCATGGATGGCTTGAAGGCTGGAGAAGACTCTTCACCTTCTTGAAATACGATAGTGACAATGTCATTCCCAATGTGTCGCTTCCTTTCTACCTGGAAAAAA
>VWZI01023205.1:935465-964929 GCA_013396835.1 Psilopogon haemacephalus | reverse complement strand
AGAGGGGGAGAGGGGGAGAGGGGGAGAGCCATGTACCTGCTGTTTGTTCTCTCTAGAATATGGTAACATGGTTGAAACATGGAACATAATTTCATGCCCTTGAAAAACTGTATAGATGGAACTGGTTCCTGTTGTATCATCTGCAAGGGAAGACAACATTCTCAGCAGGAATTTCCTTTAACTTGACTAAAGATTAAAAGATACATCAGATGCTTCTACCAAACCTTTTTTAGTCATCCTTTTTTTCTGATCCATTTTAGCAAATGCCCACATTGCATGACTGCCATGGGTCCAAACCCAAGTTTGCAACATAATCTGCATATTCTCACAGACTTAAAGCCTATGATGTCCTTTCATCTAGCCTCCTGAAATCACACAGGGCTCTTCAAGCCATGATGCTCTAACTACAAGGAAACAATAACACACTGGGTTATTCTTCACCTCATTTCAATATAAAATGAAACTGTTTACCTTGAAAACACAACTCATATAAACACTTTTCCTCCAATTCCATCCCATAGCAGGGGTTTGAGCTAACCTGACAGTTTCTAGGTGAAGCAGAGCATTCAGCACTGCAGAAATCACTTTTGGGACTGTATTACTTCTACAATATATACCACATGCACACGCAGCAAGCTAAAAAAAAAAACATTCATACTGCCACCCATCCATTCTCTCGCTCCAGATGAGTTCTTACTTTTAGTGTCCAGTCCTCCTCTGTAGCCTGTCCAGCCTTTCAAAGTAACTGTGTCACCCAAGAGATGCAAAAACCTCTGAAAGCTTTCACTCCCAGTTTCTACATGCAGAAAGGAAAAATGTTACAATGGAAAAGCACAGGCAGCAACAAGACATCTATACAAAAGAATAAAAACCAAACACAACAGGAGCAGATCCTACTCCTGAGGCACAAGGATCAAAGTTCCAGCTGAACTAGCTTCTCCTCATGTGATCCAAGCCTTTTATCCTTACAGAAACATCTCACATTAAACAGTCACCTCTAACCCCAGCTAAAGAGTGACCTCTTTAGCTAACTCCAGGACACTGTACAGGTGCACAGAAGAAAGTGTGAAAATGCAGGAGTGGAAGAACTTCTGCAGTTAACACGAGTTGCTTCCTCCACCTGCTTCCCTTTTCTCAATGCCGTGTTGTACAGTCTGTTTCTAGAAAAGAAATTTCTATTTCTTCCATATTTTAACAGTTTCCTACATCCATCTTTTATAGAAATAGACTCTTAGTCTACAATTCTTCACCCAGCACAACATGATAACCTAACAACTACTGTTACACACCCATCACTTCCCTCCTAGCTTTCACTGTAGGGCACTGCCCTACATTGTTTTTACTCAAATAAATAAAACATTTAAGATTAACTCCTCACCATTGCTGAACATTTCATCATCTGTAAGCTGTCCATCCTTAGCATAAAGGACCCCAAATTTAAAATTCACAGATCCCTGAGAAATAAAGCCAAGTATTAGATGATGGACAAGCAAGCAAACAGAAGACCTAAAACCTTTTATAACCTACCTCTCTAAACATCCCACACATGGGAATATACATTTCATACTAGCTCCATTAAATGCTGAAGCAGCAGATACCTCATCATTTACCTTTGATCATGGTTATGGATGTTGTGATATAACTAAGGTGGTGATGGTAAAAGTTGCTGCTTAGAACTACCTTTTATGCTAGGTATCATCTAGTGGTTTTAACCTGAGGGACAGTAGGTTTAGACTGCATCTTAGGAAGAAGTTCTTCAGTGTGAGGGTGGTGAGACTCTGGAATAGGTTGCCCAGGGAGGTCATGGATGCCTCGTCCCACAAGGCCAGGATGGATGAGGCTTTGAGCAACCAAGTGACATCCCTGCCCATGGAGGAGGTTGCAGTAGATAATCTCTGAGGTCCCTTCCAACCTAAGCCATTCTATGATATCACAAAGAAATACTACATTTTTACTGCAATAAGCAATTGATTTCTAAGCTGTCACGAGCGTGTCAGTGCAGATAGTTCACATACAAAGCTGTATTTGTTGTACAGGTCTGTGTGCTAGGAATGGTTAAGTTTACATTTACCTCTTGCTCTTCAAGAACCAATAAATCCTGTAAACAAAACAGTATCTTTAGCACACTGGTATTAAAGGTAACAAAACCAAAACTGTAACATCTGTGTGTATTTTAAGTTTAGTTTTGAATCTGCCAGTCCAACTGACAAAGACATTTTGCTTTACAGTATCACTCATCATTATAAGATATTATGATTATTATCCTGCTACTGAAATTAATGACTTTTTTTTTTTTTACAAAGCAATGAAGAAAAACAAGCAAAGAAACAAATAATAAAAAAAAAAAAGAAGTCAGCTCCTACCTTCTGTATCTCAGGATGAAAAATTTCTCTTGGGCCCTTCTCAAATTTGTCAAGACTCATAGCACTGAAATGCAAATGAAATACTGCTTTACAGAAGGGGACAACGACACATTTCAACATGAAACCATTAACTGGTTGCAGTTAGAACTGGTTACAAAAGGAATTGCTCCAAAAGCCTCCAATTCAGAACAAATGTTCTGTGGAATAGCCATTTCTTTCCCATAATACTGACCTCCAAGACTCCCTAAACTTCTTTTGAATTTCAAAAACAGAAATCAGTGAGACTCGGCATGGAGATCAGGTTTAAATTTACTCTGTTTGCTTATAAAGCAATCAGATTTATTCCCTCATCCCTCACGTTGGCTTTATGCATGATCATTGTAAGCATTTTGGGAGGACTCAACAGCCTATCCTAGTTTGTTAGCCTTTCTTCTTCCTCAGTTCTAAAAACATTCAAGGCAAGTCACACGAAAAACGAGCAGTTCAGCATCAAACACGTCAGAGAACCATGCACAGAACAGAGTATTTAAATAAGAAGCAAGATCAGCTGTCTCAACAAACAGAAATACCTCATTTATAGGATATTTTCCCTCACTTGTGTCTCCCCAGCATTAAGTTAGAGAACTGCACAGCACGTCACAGTGTGCCCAGTGCAGTCTGTCTGGGGCACAGGGAACTAACAGGGAGGTCAAATCTGATGCAACTTCCCATCATTGCTCGTGCTAGATCACAATGCAGACAGGATTTGCTTCAGTTTCTTTTGAAACAGATTCAAATGTTCCAATTAATTTAGAAAAAAAAAAAACAAACACAGATTTATTAATGCAAACAGAATTATTGGAGATAGTCTGAACCTTGATTCACACTGGCTGTGAATAGCCAGCCAAAGGAATTTTGGTCAGGCCTAAGGAAAGCCCATGAACCATAAAAGCAAAATAATAGTCAGGGAAGAGATTTTAGTTCAAGTCCAAGTGGGCAAAAGGAGATAATATCCATCTGGTTTCAGTCAGCACAAACCCTAGGAGAATTGGGGAACACAGTCTGAAACAAAATACTGGAGCATCACAGGATGGAACACACAAGGGTGTTAGAAGTGTCAGGACCCTAGCTAACAGAAGATAAAGCTTCTCCACTCTGGGATACCTGCCCAAAAATGTATATTGTGGGTGAGATTGGAGGGAGGCTGGGTTAGCAAGGGGTGTTAGGAAGAGGTATTTCAGTAATTGGTAGGAAGAAATGGAAGGTCAGGTGCTTATGCAGGACAGTAAGCAGTACTGACAATTAGAGCAGTAGTATTCAAGCCAGTGCTGCAGGATTAGAAGAGAGGATTTAGCTCATCTTGATGAAGAAGATGAAAGAGATCTAAAGCGTTTTCAACTCACCATCTTGACACTCCAAGCCAGAGACACAGCCCAGGAAATCAGAATTAAGAAGTGAGGCTCAATGGCCTGTTAGCCTCTCTGGCAAATTCAGTGATGTGGGACCTCTCAGAGATCTTGTGCAGTTGTAGGAAAATCCAGATCTGGTGGCACTGACTTCACATCACAACTCATGCCCTGTTCCCATCTGCTCGTACTCTCTACAAATCAAAGGTTTTGAAGACCTGCAGACTGCTCATTTATCTGGTACACACTACCTGTCAGCAAATGAAGGCACTTTTTATGGGTTTCCAGAGGAGACAAAATCCTTACAGAAGATGCATTCGAAGACATTTTCAGAGGAGGGATTTGAGAAAACACACGACACTTAGATTTTAAACACTGCAGGTTAAAACTGGATGGATACTTTCTAAACAGGTGCTCTGACATCTCAGCTATTATAATGCTAAAACAAATTGAAATAGAGCTGGGCTTGCTCACTTCATCTTCATATGGTGAGCATGCCCATAAAGACTGCCTAGGGGAAGGCATTTTCTCAGCTTCACCAACAGTGTGGGTGTGTAACACACCCACAGGGAGATTTAGATGGAGACAATCAAGTTAACAAATAATCCTTGGCTTCTTCCCTGTTTGCTTCCTCTAGTTAAGATCTGATGGTCTGTTTATCTGATGGTCTGTTTATTGTCTATCTAATTTAAAACCACATTTCTTCCCAACCACTGCAGTTGCACTTAGCACCTGTTTGCCAACTGACTTGGAAATGGTCCCTCTGCTGAAGAAAAAGTGCTAGGAATTTGTCTCCATTTGAAGTCGTCACTTTGCCTGGTCCAGAACAGGCTTTAAACCCACATTTTTGTTGCCTTCAAGGATTAGGATTTCTAAACGTGTTTCCACTGCTTTTACAAACCTATCATGAAAACCACAGAAGCTCTGAATTGCAAGAAAAGAAATGCAGACAAGTATCTTAAGTGATAACATCGTTGTAAATACATACCTTAAGATAGATTTCACTGACAAAGTTTTTGTGGGACTGTAAGGGAGGCATATTTTCTGAGTACCCTACAAATAAAAAAAAACCAAAAACAGCTGGGCAATATTACAGCACATTGTTCAGATAGGAATATTAATGAAACAGCTAAACTAAAATTAAGAAGAACTGAGGCAACATTTCTATGAATAACACAAAGCTGCAGGCAAGAGGAATTTATAAATCTCTGTCAGATTTCTGACAGAGGGTTTAGTATAAAGTTATTTCAGAAGGTTTAGTGTAACGTCACCTACGAAGCTAGTTTCACCTGCTGTGGTGAAATTAGGGTGTTCTTACTGTATAAAATGAAAAGTACTCATTAAGTACTGAAATTCTGAAGAAAGCAGAATAACAGATGATTAAAATAACGAAGACAATTAAAAAAAAACCCAAACAAATCTGTGAATCTCAGAATAACACAAAGTTGCAGGCAAGAGGAATTTATAAATCTCTGGTATCACAGATTTCTGCCAGAAGGTTTAGTATAGTTAATTCAGAAGGTTTAGTGTAATGTCACCTACAAAGCTAGTTTCATCTGCTGTGGTGAAATTAGGGTGTTCTTATTGTATAAAATGAAAAGTATTCATTAAGGACTGAAATTCTGAAGAAAGCAGAATAATAAATGATAAAAATAACCAAAACAATTGAAAAAAAAAAAAAAAACAACCAACAAATAAATCAATCAGAGTAGTAGTAGTTAATTGTTTGTTTCTTACTGTTTTTCTCCAAAGTATTGAATGGTATTGAGGAACACGCTGATTGTTTTGGTCAGACAGTACAACAGAGAGAAAGAAAGGGTTCTTCTCTGCATCTGTACCTATGTAATTCTGGTGAACTGTCAGGGAAAAAGAAGCAGCATTATCAACCACAAAGATCATACAGACACACTCATGCACATGCATGTGTGTAAATATATGCACAGGTAAAGCCAGACAGCTCTCTACATCACTAACTATGTGTTTATACACAGATATGTAAAACACCACTACCACCAAACAACAGATAGGTTCAGCCTTCAAGGCCAAGGATGGTTTCTAAACATCTCCTTTTGGTAGCAGGGGTTCTGTCACTTACAGAAACCCATCCTCTGTTTTCAGGTTAGAAGTATACAAAAGAAGAGCTTGTTTTCTGGACAGGACAGAACATTTATTAACACCAAATTAATACTCTATTTTTCTCCATATTTAAATGATAGAAATTCAGAGCTATGTTGCTTTTTCATTGATTAAAAAAAAAAAAAATCAATCAATTTACAAAAAGAGAATTACCTTTCCCTAAAAAATACTTGTAGTACCACCTTGTGTGATACTCTGGGTTTTCCAAATGCACGTCTGTTCTGTGCCAAGTACCTGGAGTGTAGTCTGTGTTCTGAAAGAGGAGAGGCTGTTAGATCAAATGCTGAGTGAAAAAATGGACAACATAATGCAGGCAAGAAACAGTCACAGAATCACAGAATGTGTCTGGCTGGAGGAGACCTCATCCAGTCCAACCCTCAGCCCAGCACTGAATGGTCAACACTAAGCCGTATGCCCCCAGGCATCAGGTCAACATATGCCTGGATACCCCCAAAGATGGTGACTCCACCTCCACCCTGGGCAGACCATTCCAATGTTTGATAACCCTTTCAGTGAAGAAATATTTCCTAATATCCAGACTAAACCTCCCCTGGTGCAGCTTGCACCCAATTCCTCTAGTCCTGATGCTTGTCATCAAGAGGCTGCCTTGCTCCAACCTCCCTTTGGGTAGCTGAAGAGAGCAACAAGGTCTCCCCTCAGCCTCTTCTCCAGACTGAGCAGCAAAGAATTATTCTGATGCCAGCTGTTGTGCAGCTCAGATTAAAATTTCTCCCTCTCCTCTTCTGTTTTTCTTCTTTTCTTCCTAAGTAACTACAGCATTTCCCTCCTGCACCACTGTCACGGTTAGCAGCTTAGTATTCCACTGAAAAGAAGATCTTTCAACAGAGAATTTGGAGATCAGTGGTTTTTAAAATGTAAAAATAAATACAGTAATAAACAGAATTCTGTCTCCAGGTTTCTTTTTCTCAGTTCCACCCAAAATAATTCTCAAAGATTCCTAAGCATGCCTTAGGCCCTTTTTCACTCAGAATTAACACACCCAGAGAAAAAGGCTGTCTCTGGATCCATTCACTGGGTGGCCATTCATGATGCATTCAGAGACTCTTTCTGTGATACAAGCTCATCAGCTTTGGAGCTGCATGGGACTGAACAAAACAAAGACCCAGCTTTTCCCATCAAAAATCACCTGTCAAGACTGCATAGTCTTGAAAGAAGCAGCCAAGTTAAACTCTTAGAGGGGGGGGAAATGGAGAAATCATAATCTCCCTCCTCTTAGATTCTCAAATTCTCGTATTATTTAGCATTTTTCAAGTCCTCTTCTTTAGCTACATCCTTCAGTGATGAAGTGTAACTGAAGCAGAATTCTTTTGCCAGCTGTGAGTCTCTCCAGCCTCTTACCTCCCCAGAGGAGCCATTTTCCACGCGGAACCGCCCAGCTCGCTGAATGGCTCCATCAGCATCACTAGAAATAAGCTGCAAGAGAGTTTAAGACAGAGGTTCTAGTTCCAAAAATAGCCACATGATCAGCAATCAAAGCTTACTGTGGGGTTTCTTCTTCTCCCAGGGATCACATGGCTATCCACAGAGAAGGAAGGGATAAGCACAGCTATTACTATTTTGACAATGTATTTGGAAGGACCCAGTCGTGACTGTAAGGAGCACGAGCAGGAGGGATAGTCACCCTTTTAGTAGATTCCAGTACTAACCAGAAATTCTACTGTCTCAGATTTTGGCTGCACCAACACACAGAATGCCTACAGAGGGACTTGTCTGCTTTCCAGAAACTGATCTTGAAGCTTTGCTCCTTTCAAAACCACAGGTCTTAAAGACGTTGATGATTCCTGTCCATTCAGCCTCGCTAAGCCTTAAACTCCACTTGTTGGCAGTACTACCAGGCCTAGCAGGCTTTTACTGTATTTCATTTATTGATGCTTTCAGGAGATGGAGAGCAGTAAGAATCTCCAAACACAATGCTCAGGCGATGATACTGCACAACATAAGGCACAGGAGATAATCTGGTCTACTTCCAGCATTAACATCAGAGAATATGGCTTGTCTCCAGCTAAAGATTTCAACACTTCCATAAACAATCTGGAAATACTGCCTGCTCTATTTATAAGGGAACCCAGGGATTCCCAGGACACTGAAAATCTGTTGTCAGAAAAAAAAACTCTTTTGAGAAGTCAGAAAAACAGAATAACACAACTCTGAGGTGTGCAACAACACTGCCTCAGACCCCTACAAGAAAGAGAAGAATACTGCTTAGCCATCCATTTACAGTCAATTTACATACATATTAATAAATATACTATTGGAGAATCTGGAATTACAGCTAGAGCTTGTGGAAAAGTAGTGGTTTCCTCCCACAGTAAGAGAGCTGGACTTCAGTCTCCTTCTCCCTCTCCACTTGTGTTCGCCCAGATTAAGTTTAGGTAACTTCAATATGGCCTTGTACCCAGAGTGGCACTTTGTTAACTGCTGGCTGCTCTTTTCACAGCAGAGAAAGGGTTTATGGATGAGAATAATGAAATGCCAACTTAATCTTTGAATCTGAAGAAAATGCAGGCTAATTTCAGATTACTCTGAAATTATTATCTTGACAGCTGCTAGTGAACTTACTTTGACTGGTTCTTTTAATTTTAAACCCCCTCCCACTACTCTGAAGCATGTACACATAAAACCACATATACATATATAGACACAAGCATGGTTAAAGTTTTTAACTCACTTAATTACAAGTACTTCACCAAACAATGCCCTATAATTTTGCAAACCTCATTTTGTAAGAGGAAAAAAAGGCTCAGTTTCCATCAGAGGAAGGAAACACAATATTGATATAACACTTCCTGCCTCATTATTACTAAATATTTGTAAATAAACCAATATCCTAGCACAGGTCTAAAATATCTATTCTGAAAGCTCCTTTTATGACATTATTACTAAGTATTTGTAAATAACAGAGTAAAACAATTACCCAGCACAGGGCTAAAATATGTGTTCTGAAAGCTCTTTTAATGACATTTTTACTAAATATTTGTAAATAACATAGTAAAACAATTTTCCAGCACAGGTCTAAAATACCTATTCTGAAAGCTCTTTTCATGACATTATTACTAAATATTCGTCAATAACATAGTAAAACAATTTCCCAGCATAGGTCTAAAATATCTGTTCTGAAAGCTCTTTTTATGACATTATTATTATTAAATATTTGTCAATAACATAGTAAAACAGTTACCCAGCACAGATCTAAAATACCTATTCTGAAGGCATTATCCTACAACTTTCAAGTCCAGCTTAGAAAGCACATTTTCCAAACTAGATCTACCTTTATTAACCCGAAAATGAAAAGGATTTGAGCTGTGCATTAGAAGCTGCTAAAATCAAAGGGCAGGCTACGCCAACTTACAAGCTCCACAGATCCGTAATGCTTCCTGCTAAACTCTCCACGTCTGCAACCCAGATCTTCAGAGACAGAGCTGGAATAGAAACGCTTTATCAGTGCACACAAGTCAGCCAGCCTTAGATCTGCTGCAACACTACCCCCTGCCACCAACACAGACCATTCCCGCTGAACTTGCAGCGCACAAACTCATCACTGCAGGCAACCCTCCTCGCTATCTGCACAGTCTCCAGCAGCCCTCGCAGTCTGGCTTTCATATTACCCCCAGAGGAAAAGAAATGTCTGTGTCCTGACTGGAAGCAAAAGGCCTGCCTGAATTAAATATTTAGTCACGATGTGATCAGAGTTCCAAAGCAGGTGGTAGCTCAAATAACCACGTTTCAAATCTGTGTTTAATCTAATGGAAGAAAAACCTTCCGCAAGCTCCACACCCTGATTAGGACAACTGCACTGCACTCAAAAAGCTCAGGCTTAGTATGCTGTAGATTCCAAAGAGAGAAACTGAACAATAGCTTTAATTCAAAAGCAGAAGAGCAGCGTTTCACAGGTTTCCATCCACCAACCCTAACACAGCCAAAACTGTCAAACGAGCAAAAGTAATTCTAGAAAATGAAGTTTAAAATCTACACAATGTGTCATGTATCTCATACCACACCACATTAAGCACATGCTTGGTCATGATGTGCTCTTGGTAGACATCAATGCTTCAGAGCCTCACCATACTTGAGATCAGAAAAATACATGTTAAAGCCTGCAGTCCAGACAGTTCTGACTGAAAGTAACAATAACTTCTCCTTTTCCTTCCCTGGCAGGATAGAAAGCAGATGGAGACAAAACGAGAAGAGGAACGGTACAAAAAAACATAGAGACACATGAATTACACAAACAAGAGCCAGTTCCAGTGAGCAGGGGGACTTCAGGTTGCTAGGCAGAATAAAGCATGCCCTAAAGATGGAGTTTGCAGTTTGTGGCAGCCCATTTCTATCTGTCTTTTCAGGCTGGTGTGACACTGAGAACTTTCAGAGCCTTATCAAATGGACAAAGATGAAACAATCATAAGAGAGACCAACAGAGGCAACTGTTCTTATGTCAGGAATTCTGATCACCCAGAACTAGGTTAAATCTTAAGCAATCCCACCCCACAGGGATTTCATACACCTACTACTACTGCTGAAGGACCCTGCCATCCAATAGTGCCACATTGCTGAATACAAGCTGCAATGTGCCACAACTCTTAGAGCTCCTTCTGAGCATCCAACACAGAGAAGATGGCCCAGAATAGGGAAAAGACTGAATGTACCTAGAGCTGCACATCTCCAACAACTTCTGCTGCAGCCGTCTTCTACTTCATGTGGTTTTGCAGCAACAACAAAGTGTGTTTGAACAGTGTCTTTTCACCCTGCTCCTACATACCATAAGGAAATCATACAACATCTACATTTTATTGCAATTGCATCCTTTTCCACCTTTCCACTATATCTAAAGGGAAATGTTAAAAAACAAGCAAACAAAACAAACCAAACCACAAGTAAAAACCAACCAACTTTTACTTCAGTATGGTTTGTCAGAAAGAAAAGAATTGAAGCTATTCCTCATGAGTTCTTTCAGAAGGAAATACACCTAAACCTGAATAACAAAGTTTCTCTGGCAGCTACTAAGAGTGGGTAACATAGAAGTGTTTCAAGATCAGCAGAGAAAAATAAAGACATCAGATTTTCCGTTACCTCCAGATAAAACAAAGAGCTGCCCAACTGAGTTTTGTACAGGCTGAACTCAATCCTTTGCCTATTCACCCATCTCAGAGAGAAGCAGAAAACTCAGCAACCGTTTAAAAACTAATAATGCACAGAAAGCAATTTTTAGATTGCCTGCACTTTGAGACAGCCATGAAATTTGGCAGGGGTTTAATGGAAAGAACAGAGTGGCCCATTTCCGATACATTTTAAGGCACTGTGTGTTTTCTTTTTTTTTTTTTTTTTTTTTTCCCACTTTCACAGAGAAATCAGGTAATCGTGGCAGCAGCATCTTCTTTGAGTGCTGCTTTAGTTCTGCAAAATTCATTTCTGTGGCTAGGTGTGCTAGTTGCCTTAGAAACCACTGTAAAAGCAATTCCGATCAATGAACACTTGTCATCGTCAGTCCTGGTGGTAGAATCTTATGGGAACAGCAGACAGGAGAGGGCTTTGCTGTGACTGAACTCTGAAATTCAGCTTTTGATCAAATGAAGAAGTGTCTGTGAGATGACAATTGAAGGAGCAGGTAAAAATACCTAAATAAATAAAGAAACCCAACAATAGTCATCAGCACAAGGAATCTCTTCAAGTGCCATGAAAGCCAAGTCACTGTTTCGTGTGTCTGACATCAGGACAACTCCAAACACAAACGCAATACAAATTAGAAAGTGCACCTGGCACACTGTGATCTGAATGGAACCACCTCTTCCTGGATCAGTTTGAGAGACTTTCACCAGCCATGTGGTAGCTCCACAAAGCAGCAGGAAAGCCAAGCTGAGGTTTACAAAGTGAAGAACTTACTGCCTTGCCACAAAGCTAACCTTAAAGTGCATGAAACTAGAAGCAAATGCCATGTCTTGAGTTATCTTGAAGATAAACCCAGGGAGTTAGGAAGGCCTTTTAGAACTATCTGTATACACACAAACTAAGTTTTATACCCTAATTTAGTACTATTCAGCGGAGTGAAAGTCAGACCCTACCAGGAAAAATATGCTGAGATCTGAGCGTATTAATGCTGCAGAGATAATGAAGTTGGGAGCTAACAAAATCCTTTAAAAATAAGAAAAGTGTTCAAACCCAAACACGTTGCCTAACTAAGAAATGGATCCAGATATACAACAAATGAATGCACTGTCACAACAAAATACAGGTTGCTGAGTTGAAGGAGAGCCATGACATGAAATGCACTAATTTAGAAATACAAAAAAAGGCAACATGTGTATTATGATATATGCCTGTGAGCCCAGGCAAAGAGCCTGGAAAGTGATATCCAAAGCATGGTGGCAGAATTCAGATCAGACCAGATAATCTCGATTAAGATCAGACCAGTGTAAGATCACTAAGATACATCCCAACAACCACTACTACAGTAACATTTTCCAACCAGAGGGTCACAACAAAACAAGACAGTGAGGTGCAATGTTAAGTTTGTGTTCCAGCATACAGCTTTTTCCACAGCATGGAAAAGATGCTTGTCCTGCATGCTCTGCCAGGGGTACTCAAGGTTTTTTCTAGCAAAGTTCTCAAGGTCAGTTAGCCCAACAAAAGGTTCACCATCAGGACTCCCTGATGTCCAAGAGAAAGAGGATGTTGAAGGAGAACATCTGATCCACAAATTGGTGTGATGTCTTCAGAACTCTATGCTCTATCCCATGCATATACCCTCTATTTCAGAATCTAAAAAAACAATCTCTTTTGATCTACCACAGGATGGTTATTAGATTATTTTTTAGCACTTCCACAATGACAAGCCATAAAATAGGTGCCTTTAGGAGACACTCCCAACATACTCAAATATTTCACATTTCACCAGCTTTGCTAGCCACAGAATGACAGGGAGCAGGGCTGTTTCACAGTCTGTCATTGCATGATGGACACAACAATAAGCACACAGACAGCAGCCAACAGCAGCATACATAAAATAACAAGGAGACAGCACTATCACATACTGCAAGGAAGCTGGCAGATGCCTCCCACCACAGTTCATCTGGTCTTGAGAAGACTCAATGCAATCCCAAAGCCTACAGTGTAATACCACGGTCACAGACACAAGTGAAAGAGAAACACTTGACATCCATGCCCGCTTTGTAAGGTGAACTCACATAACTCCATTCCAGCTCAAAGACCCAAGACCTATCCCCGCAAAAGGTACAAAGACTCACAGATGCAGTGAGGCAAGGTGTATTCATCAAAAGATGCAGAGACCACCAAGAGCAAGCGATTTTAATGGGAGAAATCATCTATTTTCACAAACTACATGATATAGATGGAAACCACAGAAAAGGCATGAAGAACAGTTTGTGCACCTGAGAAGTTTATGCTCCTGTCCTCTCCACAAATTACATTCCAGAAACTGAAGGAAATACATGGTCTCACCATGAACTATAGCCAACATCCAAACAGAGCAGCAGTCCTTGTAACAATCAGAGTTACCCCAGCTGCCTAACCTCTGCTTCTTCTCAACCTAACCACTTCATATCATCCTTCGACTTCTTATCGTAATTGTCGTCTGCTTTGTATCAAGCCTGTAAAGCAGAATCTCATGGCAACACAAACACTGCACAGACAACCTTCTGACACTTAAATCATTGTAGCCTCAGCCTGTGCAAAGGTTAGATTTACATTATCACACTGCCTGCGTAAGTGCACATATTCCCCAAGGAACTCCAGCCTCTTTGGCTCTCCACTCGGTTACCACCAAGACTTGTACTCATCACCTGTCTGACATATCACATCATCTAATTTAAAAAAAAAAAAAAAAAGTACAATATGATTAATATCAGCTTTTCTCATTAATTTCCTTCCTCAGTCCCAATCTGATCTACACCAGAAAAGGCACTGTCGCACCAGTTACGCCCATTTTAAAACCGTTTTCATCCTACTAAGTGCCAGCAGAGAAATACTTGTATGAGTTCACGAGGCTCAGAGCAGTCTGGCTTCAGAATTTAAAATTTACTTATATTGCAAAGTGGTTTAGTACAGGTGAGCCTTTGTTCACATGAGAAAATCCAGCCTACACACATCTGCAGAGCACCCAGGACACATCCCACCTCACTCTCCCATCAGTTTGGGACCACAGCCGCTGAGGTGCAAACGTGTAGTCGTGAGGATGTGGGGAGCAGCCCAGCTCCCTCCTATTTCAGCAGGAGCTCCTATAAACTTTAACAGTCCTGGAAAGCAACTTTAAACATTATTCGCTCATCTAACCTAGGCATGTATCTGCAGGATGCTTTTTGTCCCTCGGGCTGGAAAGCTCCTTACTTGGGGCGGGGGGCAGCGGCCGAAGAGGGTGAGTTTGCAGATTGCACCTGTGTGATCCCACAGAGCCCGCACGCCGCCCGGCTCCTCGCTCCCCGCACCGCCCGGAGCTGTACTTCCCGTGCCGGTTAATCCGCTTCCACTGCGGCGGCAGGCGAGGCTACGGACGCTCGGCCCCCGGTAATCGCAGTTCCAGCCCCGCCGTACCTGCCTGACCGAGCCTAGCACCGACCGAGCTGCTAAAGCGGCTCTGAAGACGCTCGCCTGGCCCCGCCCGCGCCACCTGCAGCAGCCCCCGAGGGAGGCGGCGGCAGCAGCCCCGGGGCTGCAGAGCCGCCCCCACTGCCCGAGGGTCAGCCGCCCCTCCGCACCGCTGCCTCCAGCTCCCCGGCCGGTGGGAGCACAGCAAGCGCCTCTCCGCCATCCACAGCCCGGGCCCGAACCGCACCGCATCGCGCCGCGCCCCGCCCGAGCTCGGCCCCCGCATCCCCATCTCCGGTACCGCTGAGTGAGGCAGAGGAAGCGGGTGGAGGCCACCTCTGCGCTGCTCAGCTCCATGCAGCCGCCCGGGCAGAGGCCTCGCCCCTCCAGCGTCGCTCTGGCGGCTCCGTCCCGCGCGGGAGAGGCGGCGGGAGCTCCGCGCACACATCCCGCAGCCCCGGCGCACGGCCCCCGGCCCGACAGCCACTCACACGCCGCGCCCGCCGCCGCCAGGGCCCGCCGGGAGCTGTAGTTCCGTCGGCGAGCGAGCGGCCCGACCCCCGCCGCCGGCAGCGAGCCCCGCCAGGGCCGCGAACGCGAGCCGAGGCAGCGCCCCGAGCGAGCACCGGCTCGGTAAGGGTGGACAAGGAAAGAGGGCGGCTCTTGAAGACTTATTTTCTCGGAGCTAGGGGCTGAAAGGAGGTTGTAGCGAGGTGGGTCTCCTCCCACCTCAATAGCCTCGAGTTGCATCAGAGGAGGTTTAGGTTGGACATCAGAAGAAACTTCTCCACTGAAAGGGTTCTCAAAGACTGCAGCAGGCTCCCCAAGGAGGTGGCTGAATCCCCATCCCTGGAGGTGTTTTAAAAAGACACAGAGACGTGGTGCCGAGAGACATGATTTAGCATAGGACTTGGTAGCTCGATAATGGTTGGACATGATCTTAGAGGCATTTTCCAACTGAAACGATTCTATGGTTCTATCTAGTAGGAGCAAACCCCTTGCCAGCTTGCTATCCACCCGTGGTCTCTGCTGCACGCCAAGAGTCAGGCTGAGCAGTATGGCTGCTGCATCAGGAGAGGCACATAAAGTGAATTGTCAGCCTGTGCACCCACACCTAAGACTCTTTAGCAGCACAGTCATCTAACACACTGATAGTCCTTGCCATGGTCACAGAATCCCAGCATGATGGGGGTTGGAAGTGATCTCTGGAGATCTATTCCAACCCCCTGCCTAAAGCAGGGTCACCCAAAGCAGGTTGCCCAGGATGACAATGTCCAGGTGGCTTTGGAATCTCTCCAGAGGAGACTCCAACAACCTCTCTGGACAGCCTGTTCCAGTATTCTGGCACCCTCATAGGAAGCAAGTTTTTCCTTATGTTTATGTGGAACCTCCAGTGTCCTGGTTTGTGCCCATTGCCCCCTCTCCTATCACTGGGTACCACTGATTCAATCCCAACTGGACATCACAGTGAAACCCTACTGGGGAAGGAATGGCAGCTCTGTTCAGTGTGACTTCAACAGCCAGCACATGGGGAGAGACTTTGCCTCGCAAGCCAGCACAAACCACTTCACCACAACCAAGTCTTACATGATCTCTGCTTACACGACTTCACAAGGGTACTGTAACAGCAGTGTTTCCCAGTGGATAAAACTCTTCCCTCTGTTTTCTTCCTCTAAGCAGACCCAAGCTATTGGTCTCTTACTTTTCAGGAGGTACAGTCTGTGCTCGGTGTGTGACATAAACCCTGGAGTGGGGTTGAAACCCCTGCACTGGGACTCAAAAACATGGCAAGGTGACTGACAATGTTATGACTGTGTGTGTGGACTTTAGAAGTTTTCAGTAGAAGCTGAAATCAACATTGCAATCAACTATAGTGATTAAAGATGAGCCGATATTTTGCTGGACTAGTATCTTGGCTAATCATAACTGGGATGACTGCATCCTGTTTAGACACATTTCTTCAATTGCTTTTATGTTTTGTGATGAACTGTGCTGCATTAGTGTGTGTGATTAACTACTGAAGCCATCTGTGTAGTAAACCATAATGAGTTACTACATGATATAATTGTGGCTATACTCTTATCTTCCTTTGCAACAGTTATTACAAGATAGTAACTTCAGGGAACACACTAAAGCTCTACTTTGAGGTTTGAATTTAATTAAAAACTTCTCTAGTGTTCAAAGAAATTTCACTTTCCAGAATTCAGATCATTCTGAGTCTCTCTACTTATTCTGCCAGCCACTAGAAAATGAAGAGTGACACAAGAGGGCAAAGGACACCTATTACACAGGAGAAGCCACCAAAGAGAAACTTTTAATTAATGCTGATCCAGGCTGGACTCAAGCTGGTGAATTCTGTCAAGCACTAACCTTGCTTTAACCAATTCAAGCAACACAGAATGCTAAAGCTTAACTCTAATAAGTGAAGTTCCCTGCTGATACTGATACCTGGGGATAGCTCCACAATGGAGCCTCTGGCAGCAATTCTGCTTAAGTGACTCTGCACCCTCCACCAGTTACTTCTCTTTCTTTTATGTCACAGCATCACCCTTTGCTGTCAATTCTGCCATTGTGTTTGATGAGTCACCCTATCAGCTGCTTGATAACTTGAGATTAAAAAGAAGGAAGAAATTTTTAAAAGTCTTTCAAAGATGATAGGAATAGACTCTGTGGTTAACCAGGGAATTAACAGGATACGGTTGGATTATGAGTTTAATGATAGGGTGATTTGAGCACAGTAGAAGCATGAATAAGGTGATAAAATGCATTTGGAGCATAGGATAATATAATTATGAACCTCACATTCTCTTGTAGTACCACCTACAAGATCCATATCCCACAGCTGCTCTGTTTGGCACAGCACCTCAGATCCACATCAAAAAATAGTACCTATATACCCAGCCCTTCCCCAAAATTTGGCTATTACAGCAGTGAAGTTTCTCTCTGTCCACATGCAGGTGATGGCCCCTGGTGCTAAAACACAGTGAGAATTCTATACATAGGGCATTCTTGGAATGCTTACTACTGCACACTGCCTTTTTCCTCAGACAGCTGACTGTAGCATTTCACCATCCTTCCAGCTAGAAACAATGCCATCAAATTTAAATGGAAACATTCAACAATTTTTGGAATAATCTTCCTTCACTGACATTTTTACTGTGCTTTTTACTCAATGTTAAACGTATGGACATGGGCCAATCCCCTCAGCCTATCTCCTGACAAATCCTCAAAGCTGACAGGAGACAGGAATCTGCACCTTGGCAACTACACATTTGTTTTTTAAAAATTATGTCTAAAACAGGAAAGAAATTTCCAAAAGATAACTGGTTAATTACTGCAAACAACACTTTGTGCTAATTAACTGTATCACTAAATACTGTTTGTGGTTCTGAAGGATTGGAAAAGATCTTCCAGGTTTGGAAATCAAAGGAAATAATTTATTTTAGCTTAGTGAAATAACACACTGCAAAGAGTATCTTCTTTGTAGACTACCTGCATAGAGCTCACCACATTACAACTTACATGTCCAAAGAGAAATCCTACTAAGTGCCTCATGAAAGTACATTTCAACTACTAACGTTGTAAACTCAAAGCTGGCCGCTTATATATCAAGAAGTACCCCAAGGAACAGAATTCTGTATGAATACCCAGTAAAGCAACTTTAAAGGAACTTTTATAATTTTTTTTTAAATCTTTTTTGAAAGGTATTCCAACAATAGCCCCCATTCAGGATTTTGCACTCAACCACAATTTCCTCTCTAAGTATATGGATTGCTTTACAAGGCTGCAAAAAAAGAGATTTCATTTCTTCTGTTTCTTCAGAAGAACCAGCTTGCATGGAAATAAGGAAACAGAAGGAACCTCTCACTTAAAGTAGTTCAATTCCACTTTAATGCAGTTGTCATTTGCCCCATTCCTCTTCCCTTCTGCACACTAAGTATGAACCAGAGTTAATACAAATACATGCACTCACTCACACCTAAGGATTTGCTCTGTGGTGCCCCTCTGTCATGCTGAATACCAACTTTCAAACCACAACTACTCCTCTTCCAAAGCAAAGAAACACACCCTGCTTTTGCAGACATCTCAGCAGCTGCAACAACAGCTTCTTTCCAAGTGTCCCTACCGAAATGGAAAGCCTGACAAAATTCCAGGCCCGTCTTATGCTGTATTGAAGTCTAACACAGCATGCTAAAACCCCAGCCAGGGTGGAAACCAAGCACAGAGCCTCTGCCTGAAAAAGAGCTGCAACAACTAAGACTTTGGCTGTGAGTTTTAAGTGTTTGGAAAAAAAAATACAAAGCATTTAGGTTGTATGCTAGAATGTCAGCACTGCAATAAATCTGGAACACAATAAAGCCCACAACATTGTTTACACAAAGGGTTGCCTCTCTTACAACATGCTGCCAGCAATTCTCTTCGCATTTTTTCAGACAACAAGCACACCAGGATAAAAATGAGAAAGGCAGCAGCAAGTCAGGAAAACAGAGGGTCTAAAGAAGTAAATGCTGCAAATGCATTGGCTTGAATGCTGTCAAGCTAAAATTCGGGATTCCTGTTGGCAGCATCCTGATGGATGTTTCTAGTATCTTATTGCAGGATGCAGAATGTCTCTGCAGTAAGAGGCTGGCAGAGAGACAAACTGTAGAACTGCCTTAGATTTACTTGTAATTACTGATGATTCTATGTCAAGTTCCATACTTCCCCAAAAAGAAAGAAACAAAATACCAAAACACATTTTAAAATTATTTCATGACCTCATGTATTGAGAAACAGGGAGGGAATACTTAAAGAAAGAGACAAACTAAAAAGTCCACAGCCTATCAATTATAAAGTCTGGGAAATACAATTATGGGAGTATTAAAAAAAAATTAAAAAAAACAACAAAAAAACAACAAAAAACAACACAACACTTACTTGAAGATACAGAATGGTATTAAAATTGAGGGTTCATCAAAACAAACCTCTGCTTTTTTAAATTATCATGATTTCATCTCCCTTAATCTGGTTCCACCTCCATAACAGCATGGGTCATGCAAGTCCATTTTGTATGGATTATGTAAAGGCTGATGAAGAAGAGCTCAGTTCACCAGACTTGTGGTATCTGCACTATCAGAGATTTCAAATGGGGCTCGCTTTCTCTCCAAACAAGGGCTCTTCATCATTGCTCTTGTCAAGGCATTGCAGAACAAGCTTACTTCTCAACAAACATGAGGACAGGTGAGATCCTCAGCACCCTGCAGACAAGGAATCCACTTTGGAAACGACTGCAGACTCTCAGACAGGAATACAGGCACTCTATTTCAGCTTGACAAGTAACACTACAATTAAGATTTCAAAATAACTCTATCAATCCATTTTATCTTTTCAACTTCCCCAGAAGACCACAAACTCAGTTTTAATGACACTTTAAAAGGATGAACATTCCCTTTATAGCAAAACCATTTTGTAACTCTCCACTGGTGATGTATCTTTCATGTCCTTCTGAAGTACATTGGAAAAAGTACTTACACAGCATACAGTGATCCAAAAGGAGAAGATATGTTCTATTTCCCTTTTATTAAACAAAATCAAAACCACTCATCTTTTTCACTAGATAGCTACAAAACCAAAACAAAAGACTAGTCCAAAAGCAAAGTTCTCAAAAGCAGACCAAGCCACCAAAATACAAGTTTGAATTGTGTTTTTTTTTTCCTAATCTTTGCAAAGAAAACTCTGGGCACATCCAGGACTAGAGTAAGATGGCTCTGAGACCACATAACCATCATTTTCTATCATCTCACTGGTTTTGTCCAAGCATAAACATCTCTTGTGCACAACCAAATTTTATTTGCCATTCCTGTTTCCAAGCTCTGCTCCCCCACACTACATATTCAATGGACCTATGCAAACCTCAAGTGGCATGAGCTGGCCACTGCTTGGGCAAATTTGAGAGTTCTACACTCAGTGTAGCATAGTCACCATCTCTGAAAGCTTTCACAAGGCTAAATTAAAGCCTTCTTGAAAACAACCCTATAGAATAAGAGACAAAGTAGTTCAGGTAAGCTCTTACACTGGACACACATAATTCAAGATGTGTCTAGACAGCATTGTATGAATACTGAGGACAAGGTAAGCATCACAGTTTGTGCACAGACAAAATACTACAATGGAAGCTTTAACTTGGAAGTAAAACCAGAAGCACTGCAACAGCGTTCCCTGTGAAGTGCTGCCCGCACCACATTTGACACTTAACAGACAGAATCTCAGTGTGCAGTAGAGAATTTGGTATTAGAAATGACAGTTTTGGCTTCCTAGAAATGAGGAAAATTTTCTTGCAATGACACAGCTGATATAAAGAGAGGTAAAAATACAAATAAAACCCAAAGCAAATCAAGTCCAAACCTGAATGCCATCTGTTAGAGAAAAACCAACAACAACCACAAGCAACTCCAACACATAAACTTCAATTAATATTTTAAAGAAGACTAATGCACAAAATATGTAATTTTATAGGGAAACTAAACCACCGTCAAACGGTGTTTATTCTGGGATTAAAAATATATGTATATATATAGAAAAAGGAATGCATTACATAGCTGGAGCTCATTGTCTTCCTAAATTCCCTGGAAACTCCACAGGAGTGACTGAACTTTAGCCATTTTTGCAGGTAACTGACTGAGCCAGTCGTTTCCATACAAACCATTATTCCCAGTAACAAAAATGTTCTGAATGCCTCAGCAAAACAAGTGAACCAAGAAAAGACACTGGGTTTAAGAAAGCAATAGCACACCTTGCTTTTTTAAAACTCTCCGTTTCCCGATGGCACAATTACAGATTTGAGTTCTTCAGTCGAAGGACAAGACTTTCTTTTCCCATGGGGAAGACCTTAATGCCGCTGAGAACACCTGCACAACCCTATCCGCACAGATACTCACAGACAGAAGTGCCACGGAACACACAGAGAACACAGACGCCAACGAAACAAAACGTGGCCTTAGCAAGGGGTTGGAGGTTGACCCAGACCTCATTCGGAGGCGACTTCAGAGTTCTTTAGAGACTTTCTGTTGGTTTATTTAAGACCGATCTCTGAAGGCGTTTTCTTATGATTCAGGGTCACCAGCAGGTCGGGCAGGCCACTGCCAAAGGACGTGGAGAACATGCCCCTCGTCCGCCCCTCCCAGGCCGGCGGCTTCGTTACCAACCGGCCTCACTGCCCCCGTCACGCAGCCCAACCGAGGGGCCGCCGGTACCACCACGTCCGCGGCCCGCCCGCCGCCCGCGCTCCCGGAGCCGCGGTGGTTCCGAGCGGCCGCGCCGCCGGCCGAGCGCCCGCTTCTCTCGGACGCTGCCGAGCCGGGTAGTTACCAGAGGGCTCTCAGAGGCGCCGGGCACCAGCAGCAGCTGGCGGTGAAGCTGCCCGGCGCACCTGAGAAGGGCATCGAGACGCCTCCCGCCGCGGCGCCCCCACGCCTCCCGTCGGCTCGGGCGCTTCCCTGCTGACGCGGACCAGGCGGCTGGGGCTGCGCCGAGACTCTGCCGCCCTCTGCCCCTCGGCTGCAGCGCGGCGGCACCGGGGCCGTCGGCAGCGGAACAGGGCGCAGGCCGCCGAGCCCTGGGCAGTGCGGCTCGCCGGGTCCTAGAGCCCGCGGGTCCGAGGCGCCGGCGGCGGAGAGGGCGCAGCGTTGTACGTTCGGCAGCTCGGGAGCACGAATCCAAGGCCTGCTGCTGGCATTGCCCTGGCCAGGGTCAGTTACCCAGCAGCGGCTGGAGCTCCGAGACCCTGCAGCCGAACGGTTTTCTGAGCGGTCTGGAGCACTGACTGCAAACACAGGGTGCTGTAGAAGTTCCGTGCCNCGGTGCTGCCGCTGCTGGCGGCTGCCGCCCGCCCCGCCGCCGCCCGGGACCTGCGTGCGCTGCGCTGCGCTGCGGCTTCGGACCGGACCTGCGAGCCATGGTGACAGCGGGCCGGGGTGTGGGAGACAGGGCGACCCCTGAGGTGAGGGGAACGCTGAGCTGTGGGAGTCCGGGAGCCTCTGAGAGCAGCGACACCGAGGCAAAGTGGGGCTCGGCAGGCAAGGGCGTCGACGGCTGTCGGAGATGGGACAGCCGCAGAGTGAGACAAGAGCTATTTCAAATTGCATTTCCCAAGCCTTGATTTGACTTTACTTCAGATCTAAAGCATGACTTGGCCCCAGGAATCCGGTGGGGAAACACCTGGCGAGGCAGCAGGTGATAAAGAGAGTGAGTGATTCCCAAGATAAACCCCTTGTGATATCCGTCCATGATGGCTCAACTGGAGTAGACAAATCCTTTATGAGCTCCATGCTTATCTACTACCTATTCCAGGGTGGACTCCAGAGCCCCTTAGGCTCATGAGTTCTCAGTAATTCTGTGCTTTCCCCATGATGGGTGGATATGGAGCATAGTTCTACTTCACTGGGGTTTTTGTGTCCATCTGGTTCCTCAGTACACAGGCATTAAGGGAGTTTCCTGAAGTGCAGCAGGAATAAAAGCTCTTTGTCTGACCCTCTAAAACAAATACGGCTGAGTGAGTGGCTCCACACACAGGCTGAAGGTTCCAGTGGTAACTGATACACTTTGGCACTGGGTGATCACTTCCCTGTTCCCCAGGGCAGTGCTTGCCATGATTGTGTCTCATGCCGTAAATATTTACACAGGCCTTGGAATGCACAAACAAAAGTGCTTTGCTTACATGAAAGGCACTAAAATTCTCCCTCTGCTTTCCAAACAGCTTGAGGCTGTAAAAACCTGCGTATTGCTGGATTTGTAATCCCTCTTCACAGACCAGGCAGGTCCCGCACAACAGTAGCTCTAGACTCGTAACTCTGCCACTCTGATCCTTAAAGCTGAGAGAAGAAATCAAACTGTGAGGTTTAGCAGACTGGGGAGCCAGTGCACCCAGATGTTTGCTTGCTGAGTGTTTGGAGAGGTTATTTGTTGTACTGTGTCCTCAAGTGAAAGGCTCTGAGGAAGGATCAGCAATAATGTAGCCAACAGGAGTAGAGAAGTGATCGTCCCTCAGTGCCTGGCACTGATCAGGCTGCACCTTGGGTACTGGGTTCAGTTTTGGGCCCCTCACTCCGTGCAAGATACTGAGGTGCTGGAGTGTGTCCAAAGAAAGGCAACAAAGCTCAAGTGGTGTAAGGGGTGGCTGAGGGACCTGGGGTTGTTTTGCCTAGAGAAAAGACCTCGCTCGCTACAACTCCTTGAAAGGTTGTAGCCAGGTGGCCTAGTTACAAGCCACAGGACAAGAGGAGACGGCCCAGATTTGCACCAGGGCAGATTTCAGTCGGACATGAGGAACAATTTCTTCCCTGAAAGGGCTGTCAGCATGGTGGTTTCCCTTCTGTGACGAGGTTTCTAAATATGAGAAGCTTGCCAAGATTGGGCAGGGCAACTTTGGAGACCAGCCTGGGCCCAGCTGCTTCAGTCCTGCAGCCCACCCAAGGCCAGAGTGGCCCTTGCTTGAGTGTCCTCTCCTGAGTCACTCCTCTGGCAGCAGGGAACCAGCCTGGCCCCTGAGCCTGATTTTTCCCACCCTGAGGCCCTGCTCTGTTCCAGCCTCTGGGTTTTCCCTGGAGACAGGCTGGGGACCTGCACTTTTGCCAAAAAACCCTTGTGGGTCTGTGAGAGCTCTGGAGTGGCTAATCCAGTCCCAAGGGCTTTTGGTTCAAAGGGGATGAGGCCAAGTCAGTTGGTGTCTCACACAAAGCTCTCTCTGTGTGCCTTGTTTGGACTTGTTTCTGGTTGGGAGCCCCTGGCTCACCCCTTCCATCCTTGTGCTGCTCACAGATTTCTTTCTGTCATGACAGGGAAGTTTTCAAAAAATGCTGTTGAGTGACAGTTGATATTAAAGCCTCCCAGCCTCTAGCCAGTCATTTCAGTGAAACAAAACCAAAAGTGGCAGGAATCCCATGATAGTTTTTTTTTTTTTAATGTCTTATCATGAACTGGTAGAAATCTCTGGCCTGGGACCAGGAACTGGAAGTTACTCTGCTGTGTAAAGATGATTGTTTGAATGGGTAGGATTAGAAACATCACCAACAAGTTAATTTTTAGTTCTTTGTTTGAGTAAACCTGTTGTGGTGGTGTGTCTGGCATACCCAAGGTAAATATTTTTGTAGAATTGTCAGTTTTTTTTGCATTCTGTTTGAATGAAAGTTTTCATCCAAATCTACCTTGACTTCAATTTCCAGTAAAGCAGAAATGTTGCATTTGCTCTTCTCAAACAAACTTGAGGCTTCTTCCTTTCTACCTTTTTAGCTTGTGAAGGCACAGCCAGGACCTCATCTGGCTGGCAGAAGAGTGTGGTGTGTTTCTGTGGGGCTTAGCCCTCCTCCTCTGGTTGGAGTCAGCAGCTTTTGCTGGTGAAAATCAGCCCTTCTTTTTAATAATGTTTTCCTGTGTGCTCCAGGAACAAGAGTGACATCGATTGGTTCATTTGAGGTTTCCTCTTACTGACTTCAAATTGCCATTCGAGTTTTAAATTACTTTGACCCTGATCAATCCATGTTCATAAACACTCCTTGAGGTTGCAGAAAACCTCACATTCTAACGTTCTAGTGGACAGATTCTCTCTGTTTCTGTGTTTTTCCCAGGGCTGTCTCTGCAGGTGCCTCCTCTGTCGCTGATGCAATCAGTGGGTAGTGCTGTGCTGGCAGCTAGAAGTGTGTGCACTTAGCAGCCACAGCTTGCAGGGCATAAACCTCTCAGCTGTTATGTGCTTTCCAAGATTTCCGTGCCTTTTCCTTGCCTGTCTGGCAACTTTCACTACTCCAACGCTCATCTCCTGTTCCTCTGTTACTAGTTATGTGGGCTAAGTGAGGCCTGAGGCTGTGTCTGTGTTCCTGTGCCCTGAGGTTTTGCCTAGTGAGCACTAAGCAGCAGGGTGGCTGGAACTGGGGAAGAGCTGCGGTGGGGTTGAGTTCTTCACTGACAGTCTCCCCTTGCTTCTCCTGTAGCCTCTCCATACTAGCTCTGCAAGAGCAGTATCTACCTTGTGCTTGACTTCTGTGAGCATGACCTGGCTGGCCTCCTCAGAAATTCTCATGTCAGGTTCACATTGGCAGGCATTAAGAAGATCATGCAGATACGATCAGATAGACTTCACTACATCCACAGGAACAAGGTAGCTGGCAGGCTTTGGGCTGGCTCCACCCTTCAGCCAGGCTAAGAACAGCCAAACGAATGCTACACCCACCAGGTGGTGACTCTGTGGTACCAGGCACCAGAGCTGCTGCTGCTGCTCGGTAGGACCTGATGGGATCTCCCCACTTCTCTGCCCTTCTTATTGCCCCAGATAAGCTTCACTGCTATTCTTGTTCTCCTGGGTAACTCACACTGCATCTCTGTTTAGGGGAACAGAACTATGGTGCCCCCATTGACTTCTGGAGCACAGGCTGCATCATGGCAGAGATGTGGACCCACAGTCCCATCATGCAGGGGAACACAGAGCAGCACCAACTTGCCCTCATGAGACAGCTCTGCAGATCCATCACGCCAGAGATGAGGGTGAGAGTGTGGGCA
This sequence comes from Psilopogon haemacephalus, assembly GCA_013396835.1. Lineage (NCBI taxonomy): Eukaryota > Metazoa > Chordata > Aves > Piciformes > Megalaimidae > Psilopogon > Psilopogon haemacephalus. The sequence continues at coordinate 938,960 of VWZI01023205.1, read as the reverse complement.
TGCTTTGGAGCATGGGAGAGGTGTTAGGCAATGGTGTGGGCAGTGTCTGAGACTGGGACTGGGCACTCCTGGGCCTCTTCCCTGCCCTGTGCACTGGCTGCGGCACATTCCTGGCACTGCAGTGTGCCAGCTGCTGTCAGGGAGGCTGGGGAAGCTCCTGCAAATACTATTTGCCTCCTGGAAGCCAAGTTTACAGTGGGACACTGTGCCTTCCTTGCTGTTCTGTGTAAAAACAGCTGTCACCTTACTTGTGTTCAGTCTCCTACAGAGAAGAGGATAAATCTGGCCTTGCAAGATCTCCTTTGGGAGGGGCAAGTCATGTCCTTGGCTTTGAGCAGACAGAATGCTGTCTGCTCCAAGTGTGAAAGAACAGAACATTACATGTGGGAATCTGTTGTAGCCTGTGCTAAGATAAACACCCTCTGAATTTCTGGTTAATTTTTTTTTAATTTTGTGATGAGGAGTGTTTTGCAACAGTCACCTTGGAAAGCCTCTGAAATTTTGGCTTGTGACTTGTCATATGGTAAGGAATTGCCAGGAACTGCCCGAGAGCCTAAAACCAAAGAGATACAACTAGCAGAATGGCTATAAAACCACGGTGTTCTCTCAGCAGACCTGCCCTGGTTTGTCTGAGAGTATTCACATAAAAAATGTCTTGACCTCAAAAGAACTTTGTCCTCCATGTAACTATTTCCTCCTCTTTCCTTCCCTTTGCAAGGTTTGGCCAAGCATGGACAAATACAGGCCATACCAGAAGCTTCATCTCCCCAGGGGCCAGCAAAGCAAGTTGAGGCATAGCCTTGAAGCCTGCATCACAGACCCCCCATGTGCTCAGCTTCATTGGCAAGCTGCTGGTTCTAGCTCCTGCCCAGCACAGATCAACAGCAATGAGGCACTGGACCATGACTTCTTCTGGTCAGACCCCATGCCCTCAGACCTCAAAACCATGACTTCTTCTGGTCAGACCCCATGCCCTCAGACCCACAAACAGTCCATGCTGGAGTGCTTGGTCCTGCCATGCAGGAGCTGGGGACACATGCCACAGCAGCCCTTCAGTGAAGGCAGGCATCCAGCCATCACCAACCAGACTGAGCTCTTCGACAGGGTGTTCTGAGTGAGAACTTCTCCAGTGGGGTCTTTCCATCTGAGATGGGTCTTTCTTCAGGGTGAAATGCCTGCTGGCTTTAACAGAGCTCTTATGTCTCATCGTGTGGCAGCTTAGCTGCTACCAGCTGTGTGACTGGGGAGGTGACACCGGTATTAAAGTCTCTTTACTGTAGATTTCCTCATAAAAATAAATGATTTAATAGAATGGAACAGCAGCTGGGTCAGCTGAAGCTGGGTGCCACCAGAGAGGGACCTCAAAGAAATCTCAGTAACTATACCATGCAACAGCACAGAGCATCCACACTTTCTTCACTGCAAACCGTGATTAGGACTTGTTGGACACACCCAAGCCTGCTGCGTGCTTCCCCACAGTGCCAGCTGCATCAGGAGCTGGGTGGGGAAGGGAGTTGTGAGTGGAGTTAGACCTGCTGTCTGCAGGGATTTCACGATGGTGTGGCAGTGCCAGGTACACCGCTGGGAGCAGGGTGATTCTTCAAACCCTCGTGTTTCCACTCCTCTGCCCTGGAGGTCTTTGTGTGAGTCTTTGCCACAGAGCAGAAGACTTTGAAGGAAGTCTTGAACAGAAGATCACTGCGTTCCATGGGTGCAGCCAACAGCCCAATGCACTGTAATGGTGTGCACACCTGCCACAGCTTGCAGGGCCAACTCATACAAAATGAGTGCTCCTTCCCAGGCTGCAGTGTCAGAGCCTGTGGGGTCATACAGACCAAGTGCTCCTTCCTAGGCTGCAGTGTCAGAGCTTGTATGGTCATACAGACCAAGTGCTCCTTCCTAGGCTGCAGTGACAGAGCTGGTGGAGCCATACAGAGTGAGTGCTCCTTCAGCCTACAGTGACAGAGCTGGTGGGGCCATACAGACCAAGTGCTCCTTCCCAGGCTGCAGTGACAGAGCTTGTGGCATTGACTTGTACAGAGTGAGTGCTCCTCCTCAGCCTGCCACAGTGGAACCATTTGCTGAGCACCTTTCACGGTTGCCAGCTGCCACAGGAGAGCCCCATGGAGTCCCAAGGTTTTCCAAGAAATAATGTGTAAAGCATGGGGTGGTTGATAACTGTGACTCCAGCTAGCTGATTCGTACCAATGTGAGAAACGGATGGAATTTGCTGAAGAAGTATAACCCGATGAAATAATAAAGAACTGCTTGTAAACCCGGACAACAGCTGCTTGTAAGGAGAAATAAAGTAAGAAAAATAACAAATCGAGGTTGGAGTTAGAACGTGCGAGGTAACGTTTAGATGCATTGTGAGGCCTTCACAACGAACAGCTTATGCAGCAAGAACACAGGGGTCACCAAAGGGGGGGAGAGGAAGAGGATTGCCCTCATCCTCAAAGACCACCAGAGGGGGGATGAAGAGACCCCCGGAGTAAAAAGAGACTTGCGTCAGGAGACCCCAGCTATTCCATGAAGCCATTTGAATGAGGCTGCCTTTTCTTGGGACAAGTTAATGCCTATATATGAAAGAGCTTTCTAGAAAAAGCTAAAGAACTGACTTTGTGGGAGCGCAGGCTCCCCACACGCCCAGTGCTCTTTCCTTGTGTTTTATTGCCTAAATAAAAATCCTTGATTAAATTAGTTTCGAACCCGTCCTTTAGAACAATAACCTTTGGCATTTGATTAGGTTGCCTGTTAACTCGATTAACAGCAAGAGCCACATCAGTAGCATGAGGGCTCGGGAAAGGCGGTGGTGGTTGAGTCTTCTTGCGACAAAAAGTGAGGATGACACAGGACACGTACGAGGTAAATCTGTCTTGGTGTGGGGCTCTGAGTCAGCATTTGGTTGTGGCTGGGGGAAAATGCTGCTTGTTGCAAGCCATACAGCAGGTGACTTTTGCCGGTGAACAAGCACCCTCCCGTTTCCCAGCGGCTGGATTTAACCGTCACTTGCAGCCTGGAGTGCTTTAAAACGGCACCCCTGGCATCCCTGGCTGCAGGTTTGGGTTCAGACATCTTCACTCCCCTCCGGGGTCTGCGTGGTTCTGCCTGCCCCTGCGCCGTTAACGGGAGGGAAAGCTACTGCGATTCTGCATGAACACAGCAGCGCCGTTATCATGAGCACAGGAGCGAGGCCGTTTAGGGCAGGGGAGGCCGTTAGGGGCGTTCCGGTTACTCCGCTGGCACCAGCTGAGGGCGATGCAGAGTCCGGGAGGGAGGCCAGAGCGTGTGAGGCCGTGTGAGGCCGGGGCCGCAGAGCTGTGTCCTGTGACAGCTGCAGCCGGAGTGGGCAGGGTGCTCCGCTCCGGAGGCGGCTCGGCAGGAGGAGGAAGGGTCCCCGCCCGGCCGCCCTCCTCTCTCGCTGCCCCTCGCCAAGACTTGTCCCCCTCCGACGTGGCGAAGCGCTGCCCGGCCCAAAGATGGCGGCGGGCGGGA